>JAXRVH010000069.1:0-120199 GCA_034640345.1 Drechslera avenae | reverse complement strand
ACTCGTTGACGAGTGCATCTTCTGGGAGCTGTCGGAAGCAGATACGATCGCTACTGTCACCCGTATAACAGCCGAGAACATCCTTAAGCAGTATCGCAGCCTCCTCGCACACTGCTTTCCTACTGGCCAGAAAGTGGACGAACTTTTCATCAGTGGCCCAAGTGCGCGCAACGCGAATATCGTAGACTACCTCGAAGCGGAGCTCCCTGAAAGTGTAATAACGAAGCCTCTCGACGACATAGGCATACACGGTGATGCGAATGAAGCGGTGTGTTATGCGCACTTTGCGCTGGAAACTGTGCTCGGACAGCCAATACGTTCTTCTGCGGAGTTATCGCGACCTTGGTGTCAGCTAGGTCACGATGTTGTAGTGGGGAGAGTTGTGCGGGGCAAAAGTTGGGAAACTGTCACGGCTCGGCTGCGAAAGTTTGGCGATGGGAAGCCGCGAAGTCTCGCAAAGGACGTGAGAATCGTTGGTAGTCTCGAAGGTGGCATCAAGGACCCAAGGTTTTGATTATAGAACGAGCGCGAGACGTGTGTTAGGATTGCGAAGTACAAGGCGGTCATGTCGCGCTTATGACTTTGGGTAGGGTGGCCCTACCGGTACCCGAGGTTGACTGTCCGCTCTTGAAGGCACCATTGTCCAGACTGATTGTCCTTATACCGTAACTGCACGCGGCTGCGCTGGCAAGGATTATTGTACGAACGTGTGGGTTGCTAAACTCGCACGGCCCCATGAACAGCGGACGTCGCTACGCACGAGCTCCACTCCCTGTCACAGGCTATGCCCTACGATAAGGCTATGCCTTGTCTGGGCTATAGGGCCCGATTAGCTTGACGCTACATTATGTATTCTAGAAGACTCCTGAGTACTGCCACAGCGTATAAGATTGTGGCAGGTCTCCTTCCTTCTGTTCTGTAGCTTAGCAATTCTTGAAAATAAGCCTAGCATAGTTGTGAATAATACTAGCTTGAGCCCATGTCACTCCCAAATAGTCGCGAGAAGCCTATAGCCTCGAGGATCTTTAGGGTTGTTGTTCCTCAAGGTGGCCATTGGTATTAGCAAGAGAGCGGTCATAGAGCGGCATACCAAGGAGAATCTTATTGGGAGGGACTCCGGCCTTGATACAGTATGTGGTAGCCTATTCGGAATTGGAGGGAGTACTCCTTGGACTTTTATGAGATTTTTACCAATTAGCATTATGGTCAACTATGCTGTCCTCAGCGGTAGAGTAGTCGTAGACCCTTGAAAATCCCATAAGTAACATGACAAAGCGCATCCGATACGACTTACATTAAGTTCCAAAAGTCTAGGTACTCATCCATAGCACTTGACTTAAGGATGTTGTAGTTAGTAGGATCCAGATCACATAAGCTATAAATGGAGTCAAGAGAAGGCACCTTGGTGTTACTCACCTGCTGGAGCTGCGACGGTCAATAGCAGGCGTTGACCAGATGCATATTGCTCTGTATATGTATCTAGTTGCTGATCACATCAGCTTTGTCCAAATGTTAGGCAGGTTGATGATATACCTTGCGAATCTCGGCTAGCAGAGATATTAATTTAGGTCGTTGGCTTGAGGCTCTTCTTGCAATACAATGTTAGCAATGTAACAGAGCTCATTTTGGCGTGCTAAACTTTGGGAATACTCCCAATCTAGGCGTAGGCCTTTTGATTGCGTTGAATAAATGTAAACAGTATACTGTGCATTTCAGGCATGGACGCGTACCATCAAAGCCAAGGTTCTTGAGGGGCTGGACAGCGCTACTCGCAAAGGTAGACCTTCCTAAAACAGTAGAAGCTGGCTGGGCGAATTTACTGGAGTAAGTCCATTCGCCAGTTGATAGAAGCGTTTTGTGTTTGCGGTTTCGCTTCTTCAGTAGGAACAGCTGCTTCATACACCCGTAAACATTAAGACCAGTTTCGTTCAATGCATCTGTAGGGTAGTGTTTGCTAGCATCAGACCAAGTATCAGAGAGGTAAACCTCTCCACTTTCAGACCGCATGTTGGCGAAAGCATAGTTCACATGAGTGAGCTCGTCACCAGTTAGATTCTGAGGGTGAAAATTGCGTCCGTAAATAGCCTATATTTGGGCAGAATTAGATTAGGCATTAGAAGCTATAAATCAGATACCTAGTTTACAAAAAAAGCTACGTTCTTATAACCCTTCGTAGCGCAGTTAGTGACACCTAGATGTCGTTGTGAAGCTGTTACCGTAGCGATATTTGCAAGAGAGGCAGCAAATACTAGTAGCAAATGCATTATCAAGAAAGTACTTCTACTGGAATTAGAAATAGTAAATAGCCTCGTGTCTGGTGAGAAAGGTATATCTGCACTTATATAGGAGGATACTGCTCACAATGTCAAATGCCTCCCCCTGCACCCTCAGCTTTCGACTCGCATTCATTCCATTTATGACCATGCCATAAAGTGGATGGTCTAATAGCCGTATTATCAGCCCCACAACTTCGTTTTCTACGGGGATCAGTTTATTGGTGCGTGTCTTGAACTATTAATTGTTGTTATCTTGCCGATAACCTAGAGACCTTCACTTCTGTCTTGTTCAACTCTCCACGCTATCGATTCGAACATACCCAGCGGTTCTTACCCAGTAATAGAGGAGATCGTCCAAAACAAGTCTGCAAAGCATTATGAAGCTCACTGCCGCCCAACTTGCACAGAACAGAAAAAGGAACCGACAGAGTCAGCGAAAGTCGCGCCAGAAAACAAAAGACCAGATTGATACTCTTCAATGCCAGGTTCGGAAACGACCGTTTAACGGTAGACTATCCTGTTAACGGCTATAGAATAAAGAGCTTGGGCAAGACAACGTGTCGCTACAGGAGCGGCTACTACACGCATTAGCAACTATAGAAGTGTTGAAAAAGGGTGCGAGTTCACAACAAATTCCTCTCTACATAGAAAGTGCATACCTAACCTCTAACATAGCTTAGTGTCCGAGCGAAGCGATGGCAGTAATCCTAGCAGACATCTCCTTTTGCTCGCCACCCAGTTCAAGCGATGCATCGGCGTTCTATCAATATACGTCAACCTACACTCAGTGTTTCGTCACAAACCTAGTGCAGCCATCACCGGCGTCGCAGGTGGACTATAATTTGTCGATTAGATGTTCCTTGCCACCTTTAACTTCTTTGCACGACTCCTTTCACATAAGTGACTGTCTAAACGTAGGCAGTCTCCATGAACACAAGATTGAGTCAGAAAACAATTGGGAGTACAGTTCCCTACATTTATCACTGGACGTAACCAAGACAGCGGACACTCTGTTTGAAGAGTTTGAAGAGTTTGAAGAGTTTAGAACATAAGAGACGTTATTAAAGAAAAGAATAGGTCTAAAAAAACAATGTAAATGCGTATTCATGTCACGTAATCTCGAGCTGTCAGACACAATATCTGGCGCCTGAGTTTAGTTCGGAGTGCAGTCAGAGACGTCTACAATCCGGGCCGTGCCTCGGTGCTTGCATAGAAATATTATCAGTGTCATATTCGACTCTCGTGTACCGCATTCCATATCAATCTTTAATATAAAATTTTCATCATCTGAACCTATAAACTTCCACGTGGTCTTTTTCTGGGGCGTTGTTTATCGTCATCAAAGTTGTGGGCACTGGCACTATCCGCCCATCTAACATGGTTGCCGCCCTTGAGCAAGCTCGTCTGAGTGAATTGTTTGAGACGAGAGACCACGTCGTCTACTTTACTTGAAATGCGTTTTTGCAGCTCCATCAAGTCATTCAGTTCGTCGAAAAGGCCTACTACTTCGGTACCATTATCCTCGGGCTGGTGCCCTATATGACTAAGTACTAGTCGATTTGCAGGGAGGAAAGTCTTACTAGCGTTGATTTTTGAGGCTGTCTCTCCTGGCTCGCACGACGCACATTCTCCGGGCTGCTCGACCTTTCTCTTATCACCAGAGTGCTTGCTTGCAGGTACTGGTTCTGATGATTCCGAAGCCGGATAAACGGTATCATCTCTGACTACTGGACAGTTTTGATACCCCTGAGATTATTAGTAACAGCCGCCAATCGTGCAACATCCATACATACCTGATACAATGTATCGTCTGCAATAGTTTCTTGAGAACTCATCACTCTTTTGGCTTCTTGAGAATGCAGCGGTTGTGAGGCGGAAGAAAGACGACATTGTCAGGAGCATTGAAAGCTCCTTTATATATCAGTCATCTTGACTAGATTGGCTAGATCCTTCATGCGCTAGGACCGCACGAGTTTAAATCCACTATATTAAGACCCGACGTTTTGGACTTGCTTCGTTCTATTGATGCCTTACAAAGTTGTAGCTGGTCACATATCCTAATGATATATGGCCCTTCTCTGGCAGTGAGTTCTTTCTCGACCAGAAACAGTATACACAATACAGTACCCTGCTCCTGTTTGATTGGTATGGCAGACAATCTCATAGCCGCCAGAGCTTCGCTACAGACCATCTGCGAAGCACCTCCTCGATTGCTTATATCACACATTCGGGAACTGTGTCAAGCCAATGCTGCTATCGCAGAAGCACTTATGGTCATCAGTCAAAGCAGCAGCTATCGCGTCATCAAAGTCGAAGCCGAAGCTGACCGTTTGTGTATTGTTCTATCTAGCTGTCGTGATAGCCTTCTATAGGGCTATCAGGGGGGTCTGTTTACATAACGTATACATGATCCCCATAGGTGTAGAGGGTGCTTGTCAAGAGAAGGAGGAATTGTCTTATCACTACGTGGCACCTGGATGTCCCTACCTCATGAACCGTCGGTGCATTTATGTGGGTTCGTCCCTCCTGGTAGCTGGTTGCTGAAGATGTCAAGCTCCGCCCAAAACGAATCTTCTGCCTGCCCGCATCCATAAGGTCTTGAAAGCGCTGGAACGAAGGCATGGATCCACTCACCGACTCTCCGCTCAACGTTTCTGCACTCCACAAACGATCACAGAAGAAAAGACCGTTGCTATTGGCGCCAGACGATCGAGACGGCTGAACGAGCTCGGCTAGGTACCTGAAGAGGGAGACAGCAGAGGCAGACATGGCAGCTTGAGAAGACTGCTGCCAGCCCACCCGCGGCTTTTATGCTTCCCTCCATGCTTCGCAGTGCTAAAAGGAAGGTCTCCCCAAGCTGTCCTCCGCGTCACCGCCTCCAGGCCTTGCCGTCGCCTCTGCTAACCGACTCTCGTCGCCCGCCGCGCATAAAGAGCGCAGCATCATCGTCCCCGCCTGGGTCTCGTCGTTGTTCGAGTACCAGGATGCTGTCACCGCCTACGCCGTCGAAAGTGTCGCGGCATGCATATCATCGCAGATCAAGTAACACGCGGTAGCACCTGCTCGCTCTGGAAGATGTCTTCGTAGCCACGAAGCGACCAGCAGGTCCCTAATAACTTGAAAAGGTCGACGGACCGGAGTCTGCCTCGGACAACACAGTCGCTGGGCAGCTGAGGACGGCGAGAAGACGAGCTGACGCAGAGCATCATCTCAAGCATGTCAACTGACGTCTCTTCGTCAATGCGTCTTGCTGCGCACCTTCGCTCCAGCATGGGCTGCTGTCTATTGCACGGCGACCGATAGACGGCACTACCGCGCAGCCATGCTCCCGTCTTTCAAGTCTCTCTTCCGAAGCCTTCCCAGATTGTAGCGCATACCGTCCATCCCCAGATCGTAGGGCGCGTCACGGTGGTCAATGCGGTGGACTGGCGGTCTCGAAGCAAGGCTCAGCCGTGACACCGGCATGCCAAAGCACGCTTCTCAACGCCTCGATAGCCTAGGTCGGCGGTCATAACGACTAAGTGACTAGTAAGCATAGAACAAGTAAGTAGCGTCTTTAGAAGAGAGTTAGTCTAGAACAGCTTTAGTATGCGTACTCCCTAAGCCTCGCTTTGACAATGCCTCCCCGTCTGCATGGCTGTTGGTATAGACATTGGCCAAACGTGGGTGGTCATACTGACAAGTCTTGCCGAACTGCGGTGACAGTGAGCCTGGCTAGACCGGTCAGCACCTGCCTCAAGCTGAGCTTGCTGCAACACAGCTGCGGCATCCTCCTGCACGCGAAAGGTGTTTCGAAACTATGTCCTTCTCTTCCAGTTGTTCGTATGGCGCTGGTGGGGCACGACAATAAGGTAAAGCGGTATCGATTGGCGACAGGCCAGTCAGAACTTGTTCTCACTGCATAAGCGGCCTCTTGTAAAACCCAGGCGTTTAATGCGTTCGTAGAAGGTAGAGAGAGTATGCAAGCGCTGCGAAGGGCTTGTCGTAGGGGCGCTCATTGCTGGGAAGAGCTACTCAGATAGAGTGGCTAATGGCCACGAATCTTTCGTGTGGATTGCTTCGGCTAGAAGACACGTCCTTATGAATGGCCTGTGCGAGGAGGGGCAAGGGGCACTGACTTACTGTGGCTCTCCTTAGAGCCCGTCTAAGGCGCATTGGAAGAGGCATAAGTTAACATTTTTATTCATCCGTCCCGCCTTCGTGGTCAAAAACAATGCTTCGCCATGTCCTAGATGCTCTCTCATCTTTGTTCGGTTCCACAGTATCGTTAGAAAACTTCAAGTCGCCCATAGACGCCAAGAGACGGTATAATCGCCGCTCAGTCGGATCCGAGGTTATGTCCTCTACATTCACAGGATACTCACCATACACATGCTCCGCCATAATTTTCTCTCTCTTTTCCTCATCCTTGATTTGCGCCCAGTCTTTGAGAAGCTTGGCATCCACGGGATTCATCTTGTCTCGCAGAATTCGGAACACGAGTTCGGACAGGTAGAAGTTTTGGCCTTGATCACGCAACCCCTTGGCGCACAGGATGAGCGTGGCTCTCGTAGCCTTCATTATAGCTGGGAAGTGTTGCTGCTGTGCTTCGGGGGTGCGCAGACGCTCCAGCGAGTCGAAGCCCAGCTGAACGAGCACCTGCAGCAGAAAGATGTAGTAGTCCTCGAAGCCGTGCCGATGATAAAACATGTGCAAAAGCGTTTGGAGGCTCGCTTTTGATGCGCTATAGAGCCTAGTTGGACTAAAGCCTGAGTATTCCTGGAACGAGCCTCCGCGAGTGTGACGGTTAAATGAGGTCTCTGACTGCAGAAAAGGACGAAACGTCATTGTAACGAGGTTGTGGTACTGCATACTGCGATTACGAGGTTAGTAGTTTGAGTGTCAGGTGCGGCTCTGGTCCTTACTGCAGAAGAAGCTGGGTTGGCATGGCAACGTTCTGTGGTTGTAAAGATCCAGGGAGGTCATGGAACCATTCCATAAGCATAGTGTGATAGCGGCGTGCGTGCTCTAAACCTAGGCTGTTCTGTCCGTCGTTTTCCCAAAGTGCTTTTCCCGCTATGTCGTTCATGACTAACCTAAACTTGATAAGCGCTAGAAATGTCTGTCCTAGATGAGTCGGAACCTAGAGCAGAGGGCTAATTAGAACATGTTCCAAAAAAGATAAAGCAGGTCGTCGATCGTATTGAGACTCGAATGCTGTAGTTGAACTCATCAGCTTCGCACGTACCAAGTGTTTTGCGAGCGGGTATTTGACCCAGATCTCTCCAAAGAAACTTGACGCATTTTGGTAGTCCGGCAGTCTATCCTCGGGTGGATGTCGAGCGAGTGGCGGCTTCATGAGGTAAAAAGAAGAGAATCTAGACCATCATTAGAGCCTAACCTTACATGACATTGGTGTAGAGGAACTCGTAAACTCGTACGCTTGTTCGGAAAAAATGCCCCAGGCAGTGATTGTTCTCGAGATACGCTCCTTTTCGCTGCTATTGGGTGCAGTTGCGGTGAACAAGCCTAGCCTGTCTGCCAAAGCCAAAGCATGAGACCATGTGGTCCATCCTATATTGTCCATCCCATTTGCGAAGTATATCCTGCCAAGGATTGTCGCTGCCTGAGCGGTCGGAAGGCTACATACGGCGCGCTGTTGTTCCAGCTCCCAAAGCCTTTTAGTCTCGGCCATAAAATGATAGCTGTGGGTTTTTGGATTCCAGAATTCGGATCGTTGTTCTAGGGTGCTCAGTCCGTGCTGTCGCCACTGGTTACCCTTGAAACAAAAGAAAAGGCTGACCACTGGGGACACTTACACACGCAGCTGTCAAGATACAGTTAACTAGTAGTGGCGAGCAATAGTCATTTCGTCCAGCAGTCATGTCGTCTAGGAAGTGGTCCTTGTGGAAACAAGGCCACAGTGGATACTCATAAAGGAAGTAGCATTCCAGAAGTCGCGTAAGAAAGACGTTATCGGAACTAATTGATGTCCATCTGGACGGCTTCAGAGCCTCAGGGCAGATACGCGTGTCTTGAATACGAACGCCAGAATAAGGAATGCGGTAGATTGCTCCGCGCATTTGCTCTTCGATCTCCGGACTCTGGTGTGCCGTCTGGCTTTCGGCAGTTAGTGTTTTGTACAACTTGGAATTTAAGTACGGGTTATCTGCCCCAGCAAATAGTGGCATCATGTCAGCGAGATACGGGGACGTGAATTGGTATGTCGGGTCTGGCACCAGCATCAATTGTAGGCGGAGGCTGCCATACTCGACAAATCGCAAAACTGCCTGCATGTCGGTGCTTGGTCGAATCCGTCGGAACATCTCGTTAGCAACATCAAGGGGCTGTGACTGAAGAAGAGCAGACATGTGCTCGAGGCGATTATCAGACTGGAGGCACAACTCTCCGTATTTGCGTTTCGTGACGGACCGATTCGACTGCGGGGCGGTACTGCTGTAATTGCAGGGCGTATGTCGCCTGCGGCACTCTTGACATTGCGGATGTTCGGTCGAGCACTGCCATGTGTCAGCATCCCTACACCCGCTAGACCGAAATAGCTCGACTGTGTGTATACCTTCGTGATGCGTCCGCGACATGCATCACATGCTCCCACGCCCACTATGTCTTCCAGAGCTATGGCAGGCGGCGGCCGAAGAGAAGCCGCACGTCGGTCTGTTTGAGATACAGGTGTGTTCTTGTCCATAACAGAGTCATGGCATGTGCAGCTATTTTAGTACCTATATATTCGGGATGAGGTTCGCGTGTCAATATGACGTTCGGCGGGGAGCGGCGGCGGGGAGCGGCGGCGGATGCTCCTTCTGACCCCTTTCGCTACGCTACCTGCTACGCCATTCGCTACGGCCCAGGGCCGCGCGCCCTGTCACAGCGCAGACGTCTACATCCAACTTTGGTTTCCCTGAACCCATCCATGTACGGCGCGGACACACGTGCTTTCAACACGACGGATGTCCTTTCTTGGCTACCTGCTTGATTCGCGTATACGACAACAACTACCCGCCCGAGGGCTCCCAGCCAAGAAAGAATGTAAATACATAAGTGGCCATTATGAGAGTTAGAGGTTGTGGTTATCAGATGCCCTACCCCGTACAGATTTCCCGAGTGCGTAGCGAGGTGGTGAGCAAGACAGCAAGTGCTTCCGCGGCTCCAATCTTGTAATTGGGCCGGCTGACCTCCGCTCAGTGTACCGTGTTTTGGCAGTCCGTGCGCGCCATCACCCCTTCACAGGCACTACGAAAATGAGGCCATAGAGCCACACACAATAACTATTATCACAAGATTTTCCGGTAGAGAACTCTATACACTTATGCGACAAGTGTTCTCATTCAAACCGTTGGCGTGGAGCGATTTTGCGGCCGTATTTATCACCAGAATCAGCAGTGTGGCGTTTACGGTCCATAGAAGTGCTCCACTAGGATGTGAGCTTATCTTCGTGTGGGTGGGTTCCAAAATGTCGTTTCTCGGTGCATGTCGTGTTTTTTCTGAAGGAGGTGATTGGTCGGGGAAAGGTACCGAGAAATTCGGTCGACGCTTGAATGGCCAAGGATTTCATCTCGTCAACATTCCATCAGTCTGACGTCATTTAAGTAGATTGGCCGGCTTTGGTTCAAGACTTCTTTCGCTTTGAGATGTTCAGTGTCGCGTCATGCTATGTAGGTCCACTCGTGTATAAACGCGTCGTCGTTTAGTAGTCCTTGATCTAATGACATAGAAATCTACCTCACGCGTTGACGAATGGGCTATAAACTTGGAGGACAAAACTATAACCGCAAGGTCCTTCGGAATAGGTACGGCAGACCCTTTATGCGTAAAGTAACCGTTCTGCAGCCAGTGCGATAAGAACAGCCGTCTGCGTCAGGAAAGCGCAGGACAATTTCAGACGATATCAGCCGGAAGAAGCATTGCCCCTGTCTACTCCTACAGGTGGCGACAAAGGCAAGAAAATAACCATTGAAGGTGGTCAAAGAGTGCAGGCGAGGGAGGACCAAAGCCGTTACCCAGAAGAATTCGAGCGGAGACATAGTCAGACCGAGATACAGTTCGACTATCCTTCTACTACCTTGTCCTCAACTTCAGTCACGCCATCGCGTGGCATCCAACAATCATCGCAATCACCGCTCCAGGCTCGAGACTCGAGGAGCTCTATGGATGGCATATTCGTACCGCGCCTCCTGCGATGTAACTCCGAAAAGGGCACTCGGCACTCACAAAAGTCTATCCCTCTTACATACGACGAGGCGCTGCTCTTCCACCACTTTATTGCGCATCTCGGTCGCTGGTTTGACTGTACCGACGCCTCGCGCAATTTCATGCTAAGAGTGCCAGAGAAGGCTAGGCAATGCCCCATTCTTTATCACGCAGTCCTTTGCTTCGCGGGGCGCCATCGCAGGGAAGACAAGACTTCTGAGGCGGCATATCAGCGCTGCATCACTCTGCTTATCGATCGTCTCAATGAAAACTCTGAAAACCACGACGACAGGTTACTCTCAGCCGTATTGATATTGCATTTCGCTGACCAGCTCAATGGTGAGCTTTCTGTGTGTCTATCCGCTTGTACCTCCACGTCTAACATTCTCTAGTCCCGTCTCTCACAGGTTCGTGCGACAAACATCATTTGGCAGGTACTTCAAGCATTCTCCGTGCTTCTCAAGGCACTCGTTTCGTCGATCCCTCGGTGCCTACGTTCCGCGAGGCTGTTTTCTGGGTTTACGTCCGGCAATGTCTCTACAACGCTACTATTAACCAGCAACCGCTGGACATCGACTTCTCACTCCAGCTGTATCCTACTCCAGATTCTATGCAGGACTTGCACCCTTTGGCCTGGTTGAGGTTGGAGACAGCCTGGAGCAATCAGCTGCTTTGGAACACTGCTATCGTGGCTAACTTTTGCTTTCGAGGTACTGGAACACAAAGCGAGTCAGCTCCTAGAATGCGCCAGTGGCAAGAGTTGTGGGATACAATACAGACATGGCAATATAGCAGGCCAAGGAGTTTTGATTCAATTGGATCGGGTCCATCTGTGGACGGGTCTGTGTTTCCCGACATATGGTTCACAGCAGACTGGCATGGTAAGCCCAAGGCAAGTAACTTCTACCCTCACTACTCACTCAGCAAGCAGCAATCTCATTTATCTTCTATCACTTCTCATGTATCCTACTCCTCATATACAAGCCGGGGCTAGAGTTTGCGACCCATTACGTGCATGGCAAACTATCACATTCAGACGTAAGTCATCGAAATTGACGCAGTCTTGTTTACCAAACTGATTCTATCAGGCCCAGATCCTAGATCATGCACGAGCGATATGTTGTGCCTGCAAGTCATCGTTAGAGAATGCACAGCTACAAATCATACTCTGCAGTACGGTCTTCATCTGGGGTCCACTGGTGTCCAAGCCAGAAGAGCGGGGTGAGTTGATCCATCTATTGACGGTCTTCGAGCAAACGCATTCGTGGCGGACTTCCTGGATCATCGATGCGCTAAAAGCAGAGTGGGGTATGTATTGATCGTTTTAACTATGATAGATTACAATATATAAGTAGAAAGGTAGAGATGTGACTATCATAGTGTCAGATAGCATGTGTTGCTGTCAGATGAAAGGCCATCCAGCAGGCAATTTAGCATAGGTGTCGATTGCAGCCATGTCGGCCGACCCGTCTCGATCCTACTTTGGCCTTATTTATACGGCGTATTGCCCACCTCGAAGATGCGCAACCTGGAGTCGCTACTTGAGACGCCCTTCGCCACCTAGACTGCCATAATGGACGGCTTGAAGCGCACTGTCAACCTTTAGAAGGAGGTCAGTGTTAAAAACACCGGCGCTACAACTCTTCAAAGCCGACTCAACCCACTACCTCTGCGCTGCACGAGCTCGCTACCCTAGAACATCGACGATACTGTTTCCTTAACTGTAATGCTCCTCATCCACGTCTGTAAGACAAGGATCAGTTCCAGTTTACGACAGCTTTTCTTCCTTACACCCCGCAATTTACTGCCTGTGTTTGCAGCCGTGTGCAGGGGTGATGCTGCATTTACTAGTGGCTACTAATTTATATAAGAAGCTAAGTGTCGTCATATTGTGTTCGTGCCACGAATTCGAAATTTGCTTCTCTAAAACGTCATGTGCATCATACATCTTGTAAGTATAGTACTAATAGTAACGCTGTTTCTAACGTGCGACAGGACGTAACTCACGATGAGCTGCTGCTAGATCAGATCCACGCTAGAATGAGAGAAGCAGAGGTACGATGACTAGTCTTACTAAGATTCTGCTAACTCTTGGTAGTTTATCTCGACAGCGAAAGCTTTTCTGTCCTTGTTTGCAAGGGCGGAACCTGAGTATCTAGAATATTTGCGGCCAAAGCTCCTACCACACAGGCTGTCTTTCGATCGCGGCTCTGAGCGCCCGTCGCATACAGCCATAGTTGATATCCAACCGTCCGCCACTTTCTTTCCTACCGGCAGCTCCCAAGTAGAAACGGACAAGGATAGCAACCTCTTGAAAACTACATTAGGAGACTGCCACTCTTCTCATAATACTGCAAGCATTAATGCGGACATGCTAGACGGGCATGGTGAGGACAAGAGCGACACATCACAAGCCATACTGCCTTAACGACTTCTTGCGGACGTGCAACACACTATTAGACGACCAAGGCAAATACGACAACTACTATTTCTACGATACTGCAAGCGTTAATGCGGAAATACCAGACGCACTACCTCAGGCTGGCAACTCAAATACAGCGATGTACGAGGTCTTAAGGGAGGTAGGGCGAACTTTGTGTCTTACTCCCCGAACGGAACGCAAGACCTAATTTAGTAAGTGAACTAATAGGGACAGAAACGGCAAACGCGCTAAATTGGTTTACGTGTGTTAACACTCGTAAACCGCTTACTAATATCTACAGCAGGTTTCTAAGAGTCATCACTGTGACTAAAAAGTGCTGTTCATATATCATAACTGTAGGATATATGTGTACAGATGCTTACAACCACCCAGAAAGATCACTACTAACTAGCCATGCGCTTAAATGTCTTATGTCAGCCTAGCACCTTTGTTCACCGAATACACTATAAGGTTGTACTCATGTAACCCTCAATTACTTGCATAATCTCTCGCTATCACTCCCCTAATACAGCAACCTTTTCCCTTATTCCTCATCCGTGAGTTGCTGAGCATCGCCACATGTGGCTAGCCACAAACAACCTATG
Source organism: Drechslera avenae (assembly GCA_034640345.1). Lineage (NCBI taxonomy): Eukaryota > Fungi > Ascomycota > Dothideomycetes > Pleosporales > Pleosporaceae > Drechslera > Drechslera avenae. The sequence continues at coordinate 106,709 of JAXRVH010000069.1, read as the reverse complement.
TACAGATTTCCATCAACACAACTCGTCGATTTGAATGCAGAATTCAACACCATTTCTCAAGCATTTATTGAAGTCAAGGTCTGAATTCTCCCAATGTTCCTGGTCCAGCGTAAGCGACATTTTGGTCAGATTTGGCAGAAGTTTGCGTTTAGCTTCCGCAAATACACTGATGACATTATGGAAATTGCTGCCATGAGCTCCTGTCAGTCTCGAGTAATTGTCACGGAGCTCCAGTTCGATCAGACTTCCCGGGAGTATCTCCTGTATATAGGTCCCGTCGTCAATAATTGCGAATGTGCCTGTCGAGAAGCGTTCCAGAGCCCTGAATTCTAAGAGGGAACGTATTGGCAAATTCTCAGAGGGGAATGGATCTTTGTTTTGAAGTATCAACGTTCTAAGGGTATCGTGAAAAGGTGATAAAATCTTTATCAGCGAGTCAGGGTCTTGGCCCACCCAGGGATCTGTGGTTTCGGTATCCCAACGTTCACCGTAGGTGAAGTCTACGAGCGCGGTGCAAGAATGTAGGACCTGCCTAAGTGTTTGTCTTGATATATCCGCTTCGAGCAACGCTAAGATTGATAAGCCACTTGATCTTGGTCGAAACATCCACTCTGTGAGTCCTCGGTCTCGTTCTGATTGAATGACAGGTCTCATCCGCAATGACTCAAGAGACGGTAAACTAAAGACCGAGGCCAAGTCGCACATTGAGCAGGATAGGCCTTCTAGACTAAGCTCTCGGACGTTGCGCAAGAAGGACGTTTTTACAAAAGATGTAGCGATCTTCGGCATCAGTAGTGTCCAAAAAGGTTGCTTTGGGGACAAAAACCACCCAGGAATGCCGGTGAATCGGTGATCGTCGTCCGTTGAAGCAATCTCAAGTTTCTCTAACCTTGGTAGGTGGGAAAGCAGTAGTGTAGCCAGGGCTCTCCTGTGCGTGATTTGTTTGCACCAAAGCACCTTAACGTGCAATGGTATGTCAAGGTGCAAAAGATGTTGAGTTAACAAAGCAACGAAGCTCTCCGTATATTGCCTGTCTCCGTAAAGGTAGTACTCTTTCATGTATACACGCCGAACTCGAGATGACAGCGTCTTGTTAAAAAGAATAGTTCGCAAAAACATAGCGACATTCCGACCGTCAGTGTGGAACTCCTGGTAGAGCAAGTCTTGTGCAACGTTGCGAAAGCGACGAACATAGCACACATTAAGAAGATCATGCCGTGTTAGGAAGGAGAATATGATATAGAGAAGCTCATATGGGAGTGCAGTGAATGCAGAAAGCGATGTCAAAATTAAGTGAGTATCCATAGTAAGATTCTATGGCATCGACACTCTTGTTTGATCGTTGTTTTGCTCGGTTTTATACCGCTCCGTGCAAACCTAGCTTTACCCTTTGTAAACGCTAGGTTCCCTGTCGTACTAGGATACCCCCCACTTAAACTTACCCTATAGCCTATTCCGCAGGTTTAGTAAGCAAAGCGATTCTAGCAGTAGGGCTTTTCTAGAAGCAGAGCGTTTCTAGAAGAAGAGCGCTTCTAGGAGCAGAGCGTTTCTAGGAGCAGAGCGTTTCTAGGAGCAGAGCGTTTCTAGGAGCAGAGCGTTTCTAGGAGCAGAGCGTTTCTAGAAGTAGGGTGTTTATAGCAGCACTAGGTTTTTAGGAGCAAAGCGTTTCTAGGAGCAGAGCGATTTTAGGAGCAGTAGGTTTTCAGGAGCAGAGCGTTTCTAGGAACAGGAAATTTACAGCAGCAGTAGGTTTTTGGATACGCTCCGCTCCTAGAAACTCTCTGCTTAACTTGAGGCTTAATTGAAAAGCTTAATTGGCTTGGTATTATGCAGATTTATTGAATTCGCTGTGGCAATAACACTCCCCTAATCAAAACAAGCCCTATACTACCGCCGTACGCACTATATACTGAGGTGAGGTCTGCCGCCACCGGCTCAAGGAGGTCGCCAAGCTCGCTGAACAAGCGCTCGCATTCGCAACTTAGAGCAGCTATAGAGAGCATATCAATAGCCATCTGGGCACGGCTAGGGTAGCCATCACGCAAACCTGCCTGACTACTGATACGGTAAACAGCAGTGTACCTATTCTACTTGCCCTTCGGTTCGCGCGTCTTCCACCTCTCATACTCATCCATATCGCCATCAGTAGCAGACTCTTGGAGAGTCGAATAGGCAGCATTGCAACAATTATCAGAGCTTTAGGAAGTAGTCTTCTGCAACTCTCCTGCAATTTCATTTTATCTATCTACGCCTAACAGCCAGGTCGGGTTGATCAGAATTCATCTCTATTTATCCTACAAAATACGATAAAACCCAGTATGCACTTCTACTCGTAGCCACTCTTTACAAAGATCGGTTGTATCGCCCTTCTCATTCTTTTGCCTATAGGGACTGAGAATGTCTAAACATGCTGCTGTTGGCCATAAGGGCGGCGAAACTCCTTGGATAATCGAGCGAACGAAAGGGTCAAGTTTTCGGCTTAGCTGACTTCCCTCAGGATATACGTTGAGTATATACGTAAGGAGAGCTGGGAACCTTCGGTCAGGAAAGTGGGGGTCATTGCTAAATGTGTCAGACGAAAACATATTTGAGACTCACAGGAATCATACATTTCAGCCTCTAATTCGGGGCTGCAAGTCAAGAAGATACCAAGACCAAAGTGTGACGCTAGAATAGACCACCTTCTGCCGATCTGCTTGTGTTTTCGAAAGCTCTCTCGCCGCGGATCTTCTGTTCGTGTGAGGACATCCTCCCCGTAAGCCTTACTAAGCCCATCGAAGAATTTATCTGTAGCAACACTCGCTGCTCTCTGACCTCTATATCTATCTGAACCATTATGTATATCGATGCAAAGTTCCTGGAAATCGTGGTAAAGTAAGATCCTTAAGAATCGATATTTGAGATGATCTATATCCGAACGACACCTGAAGGCTTCAGCGTCGTGAAAACGTCTGAACAAGCTTTGCATCCTGGTATCGTCGCTATCGAAGCTGCTTGGGAAGGGGCGATAACCGAGGTTTGTCTGGCTCCATCTGCGGCAAAACAATCTTAAGGACTTCCCTACTTCTTCCCGAAGAAAGTGGTCGCCAAGTTTGATAATGCTCGCTAAGTGATTCTGAACTTCAGGATGAAGACAATCTAGTCGCTGCATGCGTCGAGCGTAAATAGTCTCTGGAGTTCCCTCCGGCCATATAGGCTGATGCTTCGCTAATGGGCTCGGGGTGGAGTCAGGTGGTGACGGCGATATCGAAGCAGAACTTATGTAGGAAGGTAAGAATGACGGGTTTGAAACGTGCAAAGAAGCGCCTGCTTGGCCATCTAAGTCGTGGAAGTCGATAGCAGGGTCTGCTTGAAACGGGTATCCATGAGGCATTGCAGTATCTCGAGTGTCCGCTATATCTTCCAGGTTATTGTTTAACGCCGTCATCGAGTCGCAAGCCATAGGTAGTTTGGTTGGCTTTTCGCTTGAGCTGGTAGACACTGGAAGCGTTGCATTGTTAAAGGCGCTACAACAGTCCACTAGTGCCTCGCTGGTGTTCCCAACAAGAGAATCTGTCATCACAGTATCGACACCAAGCTGTAAGCTGCTAGGAGTGAGGAAGGTAGCGGATGGTTGAATACCAACTATGGCTGCATGCGACCGGCGCTCAGACTGTCCTGCTTGTGTAGAGAAATTCGAGCGACGATCGAAAGACAGCCTGTGTGGTAGAAGCTTTGGCCACACATATTCTAGATACTCAGGCTCTGCCCTTGCAAGTAAGGACAGAAAAGCTTTCGCTGTCGAGATAAACTGCCAATTGTTAGCAGAATCTCAGTAGGACTACTTGTCGTGCCTCTTCCTCTCTCATTCCAGCCCGGGTCTGATCTAGAAGCGGCTCATCGGGAGTAAGCTGCTGACTTTTGTTAGAAATAGCATTGCTATCATTAGTAAACTTACGAGATATATAGAGCGCATAATGTTTTAGAGTAGCAGATTTCGAGTTCGTGGCAAGAACGCAAGAAATTAACACAATCCTTCTTATATAGATCAGCAATTTTGCACTAACGTTACGCTCTTATCTCCAATAGCTCAATTCGTGATGTCATGCTAAGCTAGGCACGTGTGATAGCAGTGCCTGAGTTCTGATGTTCCGCAATGCCAAGACAGCTAAAAATAAGCATCACATTACAGCATGACACCAAAAAACATGTAGCGGCTCTCACGGTGCAATGAACCGCCAAGGCGGCCAGAATTAAGCATCATATTACGGCATTACACCAGAAATATGTAATGCTACGGTAAGACAACCAGACGTCAGGTAAATGTGGCGAGTCTTAGGCTATGATCCTACGCTTATAATTTGTTAGCACCTAGCCTCCTGACATTCTATTCGAGTCCTTGCGAGGATTCTGTTATCGGACTGTCTTCTCCCACTTCTCGATTTTGAAGGTGTAAGCAAGTATTGAGGCAGTAACTTTATCAGGATATCCATGTGTGCTGGAAGTAAGTAAGCGAGCGTCTGACGAGCGGAGCAGAAAAAAGTTCACGGCGCGCAGATATACAGGAGCAGGAGTGCAACTACATATATCACAAAGAGACTGGCGGTAAATTGCGGGGTGGGGAAGAAAAACTGTCATGAGCTGGAGCTGATCCATGTTGAAGGACATGTCTAGATGTTGCGGAGAATGCAGTAAAATAAGTATTATAGAGAGGAAAATGGTGCAGAGCTAAGTCAAGATGGATTGCATCGTTGTGTTCTGATGTTCTGCTGTTCTGTTGTGGTGGCCACCTTTTTCATGGCACCAGGTAGGGTCTGTTCACGTGGAGAAGCTCTAATACACACGCTTATGCGAAGGGACAAGGGTTGTTGCCGCGACCCACTTGCTCGCCCCTCTTGGTGCTGAGCCTCACCGTAACTTTCAGGCTACAGCCGGTTAGCATAATTCTAATGCGAGTCGACTTATGGGTTTCCACCTATATATAAGCGTGGGTTACCATGCATGACAAACCCAGCGCAATTCTCAAAGACTCACAGCTACAATTTCGAGTTCCCATAACTAGCCTGCGCTTACCCAACTATAAGACTCCAAATATGCCTGCCGACTGGAGACCCGATAAGCCTCTCCGAGATTTCATCAAAGACAATAGCCATTCTCGTCAGATGGAGCAGCGGGAGAGATATGAAGGCAGAGTATTCAATAACAAGAGCCACATCAAGGAACAGACCATCAGAAAAAATCGGCGTGATATACACGAAATTGAGGGAAGCTTAGAGGTACAAAGACACCTATTATTAAAACTAGCGGAGCAAGAAAATCGTATTATGGAAAAGCCTGAAGAAAGGTGCACATCCTCCGTCAAACGTCTTGAGAGCTTAAAGACGGACACAGTTCAAGCAATACAAAAGACCTGGAACCAAAGTAGCAGATCTATGGCCAAAAAACGATCGTTGTATCCATTGTGGTAATAGAAGCGAAAGCGTATCATAACTTTGCTATCTATGAACAAATGTAAATATTGAATCCTTTAGATCCTATCCCTTCTGATCACAATTTCTTCTTCTTCTTTGCCGTTGGTTGGTCTCCATGCGCGAAGATGATTTTCACTGCATTGTCATAGGTTTGGTACAGCAGAACGCATGCACTCAAATAGATTCTCTGCAGAAACACAGCGTTGGCTTAACTTGGTAGACTTGTTCGGCACAAGTTCGAGTCTCGCATAATATCACAGAGGCGACCAGAAGCCTCAGCAACACGAGTGAAATGTTGGCCTACGCCTCTAATAAATGTTAGCTGTATCCCACTGTATAACATAACATCTTCTTACGATCTTTCTTCTGCCAGGACTTGAACTCTGCGAATGACTTCTGCTTCTTTGGGGTGTTCTTCCATCATGGCGAGCGGAGGAGATGCCGCCAAGGTCCATACTCCCTTGGCCCTTTCCTGATGTTTTTCGACGTCGATTAGGGATATCGCCTTCATTATACGCAGAGATGTAGTGACAAAGAAGAGAGCCGAGTATGTTAAGATAGTGAGACTATCCAGTCTTACCACTCCAACACGTTGAACTTTTCAATATTTTTTACGCTGTAAGCTCTACTATATAGTTAATGGATTTAGAGCGGTAAAGGTCTCTTTTAACTAATATTCTTAAAGAGCCTACTCTGAGAAAGGCTAGCGTAACAAGCAGGAGCATTTCGAAGTGTCGTGCTTGTTACGCTAAGCCGGAAGAGGTCATTGTATGTAGCCGATGGATTGTGAGGGGCAAAGTCGTTTACGGAACAAGCTAGTTTTATTAGCTAACGAGTAAGCGCATCCGTTGCATCTAGTGTGGACAGCACTAGCATAAGTTACTGCCATGTAAGCAAGCACGAAGGCGGGTAGGTTAAACTCTAGATAAATGTACAAAACTCGGACAGAAAAAGCCGCTTCCTGCACGGGGTATCGAAAATGCACTTGGTACTATAAAGAAGCCGGATGGGGATGTCGAGGAAGTATATTGTATTCATCTGTAAGCTACTACGATATAGAAATAGTAAGTTACAGATCTACGTCACTTATTAAGAGGACTAGTCTAGCAGATATGAGGAGAATAATTCTGTTGCTTGCTGCGCTAGTACCAGCCCCTCATTAGCTGAATAATGCTAGAAACCATGTCTTGCTACGACGTATAGATGCCCACTCAGTGTACCAAGGCAATAGAGAGCATAGAAACAACCATCATGAACAAAATCTTGTACATCAGTGTCCCGTGGTTGTTATCTCTCAAACTCGACGTGGCGGAAAAAGGAACGCTAGGCTCGGTAGGCGCGGAGAAATTTTGCGTCGAATTCGTTCCGTTATGCCACAAGGGTACAGGCAAACGGAGAGATGGGCTGGTTGGGAATAAAGGAAATTGCGAACTTGTCGCATTTATTGTAATGAGCGTAATCGTAGAAGTCATGGTGGTTGTTCCAATACAGGCCCCGCCGGTACTGGTAATGTTGTCTAGGACATTACTCTGTCGCGGCTGGAATAACGCTTCTGAAAACCCAAGAAGTACTAAAATGTAAAATGATCTCATCGTGGAAGGTTTAGTCTTCATCGACGAAACCGGGACTGCTGTTTTAATATGCGTTGGCTCAGTAGACTAATTAAGTGGATGGTCATCCAAATTTATGCAGGATGCTTTTATTGCGACCAGCAGGAAGGTGCTAGCCTCTAAATTCTCCACCCGTACTCACCGCACCTACAAATACGGCCATATCCATGGAGCACAGAAGAAGCAGCAGAACAATAAGCTTCTCATAGGCCACGAAAATGGAGTCAGACAAAACGAATGCAAGCAAAAGGCTTCTAGGTGAAGGAGGCTCGAATAATGAAAGACTACCCAAAATTATAGCGAAAGAAACTGTAGGCAAGGAAATGTCGACTCAAGAGGTTCCGTATTCTGGTGTAAATGACTTCAGCTATGATCGAGGCAGCTCATCCAGCGACGAGAGCGAATCGGACGATGGCGTTGTGAACGGAGAAGGCGTGAATCGGCAGAATGTGGACATTGGAAGATAGACATAGTAACATAAACAAGATCGAAATTAAACATTCGTAACTACCCGTAGGCTCCTCGCTGTGAACGGTCCCTAGGAACTGGATTCCAGCTACCTAAGTTGGTCAAGATGCTATTTACAATCAAGGTAAAGAGAAAAGGAAGACTTCGGCGGCCACCTTGCGTTGTTTGGGCTCGCGCACGGTCCGCCCGGTAGCGAAGGAAAGAGAGTAAGTTAGGCCACGTGGCCTAGTCAAGCGACCTCGGGCCTGACCCGTTACACTCGCAGTCTGTCTAATTAGAGGTGTGTTGATAACCAACGCATTAGGGTACTTGAAGAGTTTCCGCAAATATCTCGTAAAGCTAATGTTGAGAATAATCTAATTGCTTGCAAAGACTAATTGATATATTGCTAATGTACAAGCGACTCTAAAAATCGATTTTTTAATACATTGAATACGGGTCGTTGCTATCTAGTAGGTCGATATCGAAGATCCATTCTATATATTCTATAAAGTAATATTACCACAAAGACCCGGCTGAGGTCCAACACAGATTTCATTGGCAACTGCTGCTGGCGGTAGTAGAATGCATTGTTTTGCTTGAGAAGAGGGCTGTAGAGAAAAGATAGAGCAATCTTCAATCACGCCCGATGAATTTGTGCAGCTGCCAATTGCCTGCTGCAACGTAGCCATGTTCCATCCATTCTGAAAGTCTCCATGGTAGCTAGAACCTAGAATCCTATAAGTTAAGGTTCGATCAAGAAATGGCCATTCTTACCTGTTTCGTCGCCGTTACTGAGTAGGAAGTGCCCAGAGATGTTACAAAAGACTGAAGTATTCCAGATCGTCTCAAAGAATAGAGCCGGAATTCGAGTCTCGTAACCTGCAGGACATATGCCATCCATAACAAGATCTGGATAGGCTACGTGAGACTTGTGGTCGTCGGCGTCGAGAGAAACGCCATTCCAGCATGACGGAAACATCAGTTCAAGACGAAGGCCATCCGCGCAGTTTGTATCGATGAATGACTTGTTTGGGAGCAGGTGACGGGTTAAAGACCTTTCAGCAGAGCCACTGTAATTTAGGCAGTTAAACCCAATAGCTTTTTCGGCGAGCGCTTTCGGTGTTTTCTCATCTGGACCCCACAAGGATTGCGGTACATTGGGAGGGGAAACAACGGCATTGCGCTTCACTGCATCACCCGCAATCATTCTAAACCCTGGTGGGAAAGCCATAATTTTATCTCCGAAAAGAAAATAGTAACTACGGCCTTGTTAGCATAGTTTTTAACCATAATCATTACTACCCACATCAGCATTCCACCGATCTGCGGAACAATTTCTATGGTACCGTTTGTATGGGAAAACATAAGAGGTGGCGTCCAGTAAGCAGACATGTCTTCAAGAACCGCACATGTCGTGCAATTAGACTGAACTAGGTCTTCATATGACGACGAAAAATCCAAGTCTAGAGTAAGGATTAGACATCTACCTTCTAAACCTATATAAAACGTACTATGAGCCCCATGTAGCGTGTGTGCGTGTTGGGAAGGGAGTCCCTCAGAGACGATTGGATCAATTCGATAAACCCCTAATCGAGAGTAGCACGGGAGCCGCCAAAACGCTCCGACAATCGAAGCAAATATGTTTAGAAACGAAACTGAGCGGAGATACATCTCAATAATTTACTAATACGGATGTAAAATTCGACTATCAATTTAATATAAGCATTTAGACACCGACACCTTAATATAACTCTTTTTGCCACTACTAAAAGAGAGGACTCCGTTTCAAGCCCTTGTTCAAGTATTTACCGCTTTCCATTTTGTGAACTGCGCAGGGTAAAGAAGCTGCTGTTGTTCGGTCAAGTCTGCATACGTAACATTCTCCGCTAGATCAAAAAGTTCCAAGAAGTCCTTGTGAAACCGTTGCTTCAATGACATTCCATTGTTTGTTCCAGTAGGAGCCTTTCCATGTCGCGTCTCTGGTAGAGGTGTAGGCTGGCGGGATGAGAGCGGGGGTTTTATCAGCGTCGGGCTTGCTGACGGTTCAGCCGTGGCATACGGCGACCTACTCCGGCAAGGCACCACTTTTCTCTCGTGAACCAGCTTACGGAGTGGCTCAGGTCTGCCTGGCACCCCGCTCATCCACTTTTCCTCAAACTTATTTTCAAGCCTGACCGCAATATTATGAAGAGTAATGGACTTTTGCCGGTCGTCATTCCCTTCCATAAGCTGTTTCATCGTTGACCTAGTTTCGTGACTATAACCCGTATTGTTATCAAGGTTGTAATCTGCATAGAGCGCGGGATCTAGATAAACGAAGCAGCGGGTGTGAGGCCGCCTTTCTGGGTAATCGGGAGCCAGTACGTCAACCTCGGCGTCGTGTCCAACGCCCTCTTTGGAGTCCCAGTAGACCAGTAAAATGTTTACTTTACTAAGTATGTTCATGGGAAGTGCCGTTTTATTTTCTCTATGTTTCTGCACAATTCTCTCAACAATGCGATTGCTGCGTTTGGTAACATCTCTTGTTTCGTTGTATTTAGACCCATCCGGAAGGGCTGACTCGAAACGAGCGCTATGAGCATCCGCAGACCCGTATCTAACACAGTAGCGAGCTTGAGATCTCTTCATGATGTGACCAAAGGCTTCTTTAGAGAGATTCTGCAGCGAGGACTCCACATGGGTATCATTGACGTCAACATCCCATGCCATATCGAGATCATCCACAAGCCTATTGGTGGATAGATTTGAGTCTCCTAAAGGTTCTCTCTTGATTTGTCTATGTATTGAAGGACTTTTTTGAGCGTTTGCATGCGTCACTCTAGGGTATGGCTCGTTGGCTGTCGCATTTTGTTCTGTCGCATTTTGTTCTGCCACCTTTTTCTCGGTCGCATGCTGTTCGGTCGCACGCTGTTCGGTCGCACGCTGTTCGGTCGCATGCTGTTCGGTCGCATGCTGTTCACTCACAGCCTGTCCTGTACCGTTTTGGCCTACCGTATCTTTTTCCGTTGCTGCGCTAGAATCAAGTATAGGTCCAGTACTCAAATTCGCTTGTGCAATAGCGATAGTGTACTTGCTTATTGCCTTTTCTATTACGTCAAGTCTTTGTTGGTCTTCCGACGTAAACATGTCCTCTGTCTGTTTCTCAAGTAACTCCGCACGTTCTTCTTCGAGGGTTTGGAGTGTATCGTCATGATGTTTGATTTTAGACTTCTTCTCACTCTGAACCTTCCTTTTTGCACTACTGTCGGTGTTTGGCTTAACAGGAGCCATATTAATAAATATCTTTAATTTGTTTCGAAGACTGCTTGCATCGAGGCCCGTCTTATTTATACAGTGTACAGAGCTGTTTGCAGAACATTAATAAGGGGGTGCTACTATATTTTCGCACTCAGCACTTTATAGCACCGTTTATCTTTTTAGGTAACGCCTAAGATATACATTCCATTCCTTAGTAGTACTACATCTCGCTGAGTAGGTAGACTCACTGCTTTCATAGGCCTAGGCGTACCCCTCTACGTACAGCATAGCATATCAAAGTATTATGTAAAGATTATACGACTCTGGCCTTATAAAGGACTATCTTGTGCTATTATTGCATACTATCCGTAGATACTCCCACAATGTGTGCTTAAATTTAGTACACCCCTCAATTTTTGCATCTATCTAGCAACCGACCCGAGAAGACCTCCTCCTGAGTATATTCGGGAACAGGCGGTGTGGACAAATATCCAGGTAAGGAAGCATCTTTTTTAGCTGGTGGCGATTTCTTTGGAAGTGACTTCTCAGAGAGAAAATCCTCCCGAGTCTTTATTATAGGCACTGGATACATTGATTTCTGTACTATCAGTCACCCACATACCACAAGATCTCTAGCAACCTACAAGTTGTGCGGAAGACGGCGGCCAATCCAATCGTGTTGGATTCGAATTGTACATATACAGCTGGCCGTTGTCTTTCTGAATGCATATCCACACCTGTACTTTGTATCGGTCACTGATCTCATGACCGCGACGAATGAAATTGTTCTTCCGTTTTCGGAAAGATTCCTGCTGCAATCTTTTTGAGGCCATAACAATTTTATCAAAACGCTAGTTGCAGGACACGGAGCCACTTACTTATATGTGACAGGTGCGCACTGACCACCTCTACTGCAACGTTATATCTGTGAGCTCAGACTCGGCGTTTGGCATATCCGGATATGGATCGCTCATTCGGCCCCTCTATCTGGTACTCCATCCTATTCGCAGGGCTTGTAGCCTTCCTTATTCTATGTTTTAGCACTCGCCTAGCCTTTCGGTGGCTGGCTGCACTGGTAACAGATGCTATTCTCAAGTATCTGGTGTACTCCACCACGAGCGTCTTCCTAGTATCCAAATGGCGCATTTCAGTAAAGAATGTGCTATTTCCCCTGCTCTATGTAAGCGCCAACGGCGTTTGCATGGGTTGGGGCGTGGAAGCCGCCGAAGAGCTAAGCAGCCGGTCCGCTTCGATGCTCGCAACGAATCTTGTCCTTCTACTCCCCGGTGCAAATATAGCAGCTGATATCTTGCATGTTTCCTTAAGAACGTACCAGCAAACTCACAGCATAGTTGGCTTAGTCGCTCTGATCCAAGGTTCTATTCACGCCGGACGAGAACTCACTGTACACGGGTGGAATAGCAACATCAGCACAATAAGCGGAACAGCTGTACGTGTATATCGATTGATGTTAGTGCTGTATTCTTACGCACCTAGATATTCGGATGCCTAGGACTAATGAGTGTTGCTTCTCTACCCGCCTTCCGTTGTCGGGTGTACGAGATCTTCCGGATTATTCACTTTGGTTGCTCTACATCAATATGTATATTACTATGGCTTCATGTTCCCAAAGCGAACAAAATAGGTCGAGTCCAAGTAATCGTGGGGACGTGTATGTGGGTAGCGACCTACACTCACAGAAACGGCCTCCTCGTCTATCGTAATTTCTCAGTAAGCAAGCCCAGCACTAGCATCTTAGTTGAGAACGTTCACAACAGCCTTCAAGTAAAGGTCAAACTCCCTAGGCCTTGGAAAGTTAAGCCTGGTCAGTATGTATACCTTACCATGATGAGACCTGGATTCTTCTCGATACTCCAGCGCCACCCTTTTATGGTTGCAGACAAGGAATCGGAGGACCACGACTTTCAGTTACGTATACAGCCTAGAGCAGGCTTCACGAATCGACTTCTGGCACGGACTCTTGGTGGAACGACAGAGCTTAGCGCTTTCATAGAGGGGCCTTACGGACATGGATTCGACCTACGAGACTTTGGTACAGTAGTTCTATTCGCTAGTGGGATTGGAATCGTCGGCCATCTTGCCTATGTTCAAAAGCTCATACGCGACTACCGGCAGTCAAAGACTAAGACTAGGGATCTTCTTCTGGTTTGGCAGGTGGACAATAAGTATCAGCTGGACTTGGTGTGGGAAGTCATGAACAACATATTGAGAAGAGACGATCTTCCAGCCGCTGCGATGCGCCAGGATACACGCGCTCTATTCGGAAGCGGAAAGATGGACCGATACTTACACGGTAGTAGCAACAACGAAAGCCCAGGGATACGACCTGCACCGCATGGAGAGAATGCAAGTGTTGTAACGCGGCAATCTAACGTCATCAAAAGCTAATGCTCTCCAGATTATAGATGTTTATATCTATGGCGACTACGAAATAGTAGATGAAGCGGGACACGCAGTGCCATACAAACGGGCAGGCAGTCGAATTGCTGAGGTAAAAGGAAGGCCAGATGTACAGCAAATCATTAGCGATGTGCTGGAGACAAGAGTGGGAAGACTCGTGATATGTGGTAAGCTTTGTGATTTCATGTTACTATCGCTTTACTAAATAACCCGGGCAGTATGCGCACACCGGCAAATGAGGCAACAGGCGCGAGAAGTCATTGCTCATACTAGCCATAAACAAGTGAGATATCTGGAGCTGGATTTCCAACCATTTGAACTCAGGAAGTATACTAGAAGAAGAAACTCTTTGCCAATTAAGTGTCGCGGGATTGGAGCAGATTAGCTAGACAGCAATAAACTTTAAATCCACCCATTCGTAGACATAGCCGTGCTTCTTGGACTCTTGATTGCTTTGTAAGGCGCGATAAAGTCATTGAATGCCTTCTCCTGATCGTAATGCAGATGGTCCATCGCATCCACAATCGCTTTGGAAAGGTCTCGGATTTCGTCGAAAGCCTTTTCATCGAGTAAGCCAACGATACACGCGTGTAGTAAGTCTTGGGAAATTTCGGAAATCTTTTCCTTAAACTTCTCTGTATGCCGATAGGATTCTCGATAGTAGGTAAGCTCCAATCTAAGTTCTCCATTCCTTCGATTGAGAAAATCGATGTAGTCAACCACGTCCCCGGGTTGCTTTGACTTCTGCATGTAGTGAGGCTCCATGTCTATCGCTATTGTCCGACCCCCATAGCATCTTACGATGTGGTCGATGTTATTTGCTTCAAGTGGCCTTCCACGAGGTAGTTGTCTCTTAGCCGGATCCATGGTCAAGGCGAAGCTGTTTGGGGAGGGGGTCTTAAGTTTGCCAGACAATCATGGGCAAAAAAGTGCGGCCGGGTTTTTTTATATCAATACTGTAGTATGCGCTTAGCTCACCGACCATCCGCAGACATGGATTCTAGAAGACTGACTATCTTTCCGAGAGCGGGAAATGGCGTAGAAAACGCTAGCTCTGTCAACGCTAGCTCCTTCAACGCCAGCTCCGTCAACGCCAGCTCCGTCAACGCCAGCTCCTTCAGCGCCAGCTCCGTCAACGTCAGCTCCGTCAACAGTAGTTCCATCAAAAGCAAAGTTGATTCTGCTGCGCCCAGTACCCCAAAGCGAAAGTTTCAAAGTGAAAACGGACCGGTAGACCCTACGCCCCCGAATCTTACGCCAACCCTTCGAGTGAAGCGCAAAATTTTCACGCCACTTGATGAAGATCCTGAAAGACACTACCGGTGCATACACAGTGTAGATCCAGAAGGGGAAAGACCCTATTGTCTGGCCCAAGAAATCGCCTCAGATGTCTCTAAGCATGCCTATCGGGTCGTAATGATCCGACGTAGCCCAGAAAAATCCGTTGTTGGCCTAGACAATCCGAATCCGAATCTTCTCAATATCGTGTCTGTCTTCCGGTTTCAGGGTTCCCTGTTTACCGCATTTGATAGACCTGGCCTTTCCTTGTCTGAGATTGCTGTGTCTCATTCTCCACAGCTAGGATTGGCTGAGTTGAGAACAATAAGTACAGAAGTAGGGCTATCGAACGTGCGCTCATGCTCATAGTAACAATACAGTAGGCAATTTCTGGTATCTGCGCTCTTAGCGCTGCAGGCATTTACTTGCCTGCGATTGAAGTAGAAGATGTCACGATCTCTGCAAGCGATGGTCAAGTTAAAGTTGGTACGTATCGAACGCTACTTAGAGAGTTCTCAACCGCTGAACGACAGTAAGCATTAGACCGAGCATCTTTGCAAGAAACTATGGCAGATGATAAGGCTACTGCTTTTGGAAGTATGCTAGATGACCTGATGTCCCGTATTCCAAATCCTTCCACCCTACAGCGAAGCGACGATCTCCTTGCTTTTATCCGACGCGCCGGTCAAACGACATATCCTGAATTGCAGAAGGTAGCTATACTTCTCTAAAGTGACAGTGCAGTACTAAGATATTATAGGACAGTTTTCTTAAAGATTCGTCACCTGCACTGTCGCTGATTCCTTTTGTGTTAAATGCGCAAATCATAGTACTTCCGGTCGAGCATGTAGCAGAGACTCGACTTAGCGAGTTGAGAATGTCAAGAGACTGACTATAGAGTATTTATAACTATAGATGCTCGAATGTATCACTATCAGAGACGTCCCTAGTTCTTCCCGGCTGACCTCTTTCCTCTCCGTGGTTTCTTTCGCCGTCCGTCTTCGGCAGCAAGTTCGAGAGCCTTGTTCAGGCTTGCAATCTCATTCTTCCCATCTTCGAGCTTTTGAGATAGTGTCTTAATTTTATCAGAAAGCTCCATGTTACGTTGCTGCAAATCCACATTTTGATCCATAACGTATTTCAACTTGGTGAAATGTTCTTCCGGATTCTGACTTGAAATCGCCTGTACAAGCAGTGCGTTTTTGGCTGACTCTAGGATCATTCCACTAATGCTTTGGCCATTCTGTAATTCGCCCGCTTCGCTTCCATCCAGCTTGGCTGTAAGGTTGTTCACCAGACTTTCGGCTCGCTTGGCAACCTCATCAGCGAACATCTGTGAGTTTTTTGCGGATTGACTTGGATCTACATGGAGCCCCTCGGGGTTCTCATGTGCCTTTAAAAGCTTGCAGTGACATTCTTGAAGCTCGATGAATTGCTGGTTGAGGAGTTCGCTTTCCTCCCGTTCCCGTTGTAGTGCTTGCTCTGTCGCGACGATCTGGCGTCGTGCCTTTCCAACCTCGTTTTGAGTCGCTTGAAGCTGTCTATGTACGTCTTGCAGCTGAGCTAGGTTGTGATGGTATAAATTGTTCATGTATAGCGCAGCTTGGACACAGCATGTTTGGTGGCGAGGCTCTATGCTTCCCTGATGTCTGTTAATAATAAGTACATCAACGAAATTGTCAAACTACCTCTGATGGCTGTGCTGATACCTGATACGCCTGTGAATGACTCATTGTTGCGGGATTCAGCGAGAGGCTTCTTTCAATGTGGGAAGTACCAGAGCGGGAACTGGACTAAATACTGTATTGGTAGAAAGTTTTGACATTTTATCGCACTACCTGCGGAGTCGCGGAAGGATCAGAGGGAATGCGAAAGCTTACACGACTGCAGAAAAAATAAGCGGCACTGCGTCAGGGACTGCTCCACGCCACCAACTAGTGTTCCAGATCCAATGCGCTTCCACTATGATCCGATTGGCTTTTTGCTGCCGGCGCTGTACTTGACATTATCTAGTATAGGAGAGACTATCCTGATTAGCTAATGCATTTAGATCAACAGAGAACTACAGCTCCACCGGTCCGGAACGCAGCCGGAAGGCACCGCGTTCGTAGAAATGACATTATACCTCGTACAGTCAAGACACCCCAGCCTACACTTGTTGCTGGCGGCTTCTTTGTTACACTGTGCTGCTGACTATAAGTGCTTGCATCCTTCGCTATGTATCCTACTATCACCCAACATGGCTTCGAGTGATCACATATGGTTTTCTGAACAGCCACCGTTCTTTTCCTCTTTGGACACAATGATCACCTCGGGATCATCTGACACTTTTGATTCTCGGTTGCCGCCAATTCCAGAAGAGAACTGGGATTTCGGTTGGGACGAACACATGTTCAACCTACCAGATCCGTACGAAGGCTTCGAACAAACCTCAACTACTGCCGTCGAGCATGCTAACAACGACAACACACCGCCCCAAGCACACGAGGAGCTTATAAAATTGCAAAATGAGGTCCAACAGCTGCGTCACGATATCTCGGAACTGCACGAAATGTACCGTAAACGTTTAGATAGTATGGAGGCAACTATCACCGTAGCCCGACGCTATGTCGATAATTTGGTACCTTGGTCAATGGAAGTTCACGAGAAGTATTCCAAACTACTAGACATGGCAGAGAAGCAGGAAAGGCTAGTCGCGGACAGAAGCGCGTGATATACTCAGGAGAACTATATCTACAAATTACAATTTTCTTGCATTGTTCTTACGACTGCCTACTATGTGTCCTCTGTTGCTACGTGAACTTCAGAGTTATTGTGAGGGAGTTTGAGATCTATATCTTGCTAACCGTCCGAATGCTAAGGATGAACTCTGTAACCATACGACGAAGGATAGGCTATGTGTAGCTAAGCACAGACCATGCAGCTATAGTAACCTATCTGTCTAAGGGCAAATACAAGATCTCTACTACCGTATTAGCATCTTGTTGTATGTCTGTTAAAGGGAATCGAACGCGGTGTAAGTAATAAACGTTAGCAGCAACTTACCCCGTGATTCTTTCGTTGCTTGTCTACTACGTGCTTTGTCGTATCGCTTTTTTTCGTGGATGATGTCTTGGTCAAACTGATTATGTTTTTTTCGCTCCGCTCGCCTCTGTAACTTTGATAACATTGTCCGCGGACGTCGAATCAGAGCCAGTACTAATACGCGGAGTACCATAATGGGATGCAAGTTTAAAATGGAAAGAGATCAACAGATAATATGAAAATGGAATAAACTTCGAAGTACTTAGATCTACTGTTCAACTATAAGTCCCCGTGAATAAATCTTGTATCTAAAAGTTGAGTTTCGTTATACCTCTATATAGTCTATAACCATATATCATTTAGTATTTCTCGCATTTATCCCCGGGCACCGTCTTTTAGAGTGCAAAGTTTGTGAAGGGGTAGCTCTTTTTCTTTTCCTAGTGATTTTGCACCAACATGCGCTCGTACCTTCATAGTCCGCAAGCTGATGATCTGCTCTGCCAAACCCAGAGTCTAGTAGCTGAAGCCTTGCTAACTGTGTTATTGATTGCGGAAATCCGCTGATTCTATGCTGACCCAATCGGTCGAACTGTAGGTAAATAGATACGTCCTGGTCGACATGATGGACTCTGAACTTAACGACCTTGCAGTAACGACCACATGCAGCACAAAGACTGGGGCCGTCGACGTAGCCTAGGCTAGTCCCGTCCTTTGTAGTAAAGGAGGCTGCTGGATACTCTTGCAGGATTCTCTCAATCAGCGCGCGTGTGTCCGGGCTGCGACTGCGGATGGAACCTGAGCACACTACCGGCGTTTTCTTCGCTACAGGCTTCCGGTGAAGTTCGAAGAAGAAAGAGGCAGCAAAAAGCGCCTGCGTAATGCTGGCGAAGTCGTAACCCCGAAGAAAAGTCGCAGCCAAGTCTTCTAGTTCTGGCATTTTGCTGACATCATCAAGATCAGGCTCCCTGCTTAGCGCTATATTGATGCGGATGTATTTGTGCCGTTCGTCTCTAGGGACTCGGTTTAAGTGATCGTCCCAGCCGCCCTGAGCATTTAACATGGCGTTGAAAAGCCGGAATAAGCGTGGAAAAAAGCGGTCGCGAAGACCCAGTCTTCCGGAGACGGTCTGTGGTGATCCTGGATCTCGAGCGAATCCTGTACCTATTGAAACGGCTATGTCAGGGGTAGTGTCCCAAATAGCCTTTGATTCCCACTCGGCGGGGTCGATAGGGTTGTTGTGCTTCCCCGCACCACCATCCTGCAGAAATCCTAAACCCCGGATGAACTTTGCTGGGAAGTACGACGGAGCAGCAGATGTCGCCCTGGCACTGGCGGATATGAGTTCAAAACCTAGAAAAAAGATACAGAACTTACGCGTCGCAGATGAGAGGCTCATTGTTTACGTGAGAAGCTCGATAGTGTTTGTAACCTACAGTTAGTTAGTCTCCTACCCGAAAATGGGATACAAGTTTTTACCTTGCCTACTTCCAGCTCCATTATAATTGGAGAGGATGCAGAGGCTTGCGTTCGACACGGTCATTGTAGTGACTGCGAATTTCGGTCCCGACATACCCGCGATAGATTCTTTGAAACCAAAAAGAGCGGTATCTGATCCGAATGCTTCTTTCACGCATGCTTCCATTTCAGCAGCTCCGTATAAGCTATCTGTGAGCAGAGAAGCTAGGAAGCCGTATATTGTTGCAAACACGCAACTTCCCAAGGATCGGCGAGGAAGAAAGACTCGATTTGCCAGCTGTTTGAAGATGGTGATGCACTCGTCCATGTCTCGGCGCAAAAGGAACATAAGTACGATGAGGCCACCTACATCTTACGGTAAGTGTCTGGTTATTCGCAGATTTCGAAAATCGTGTGTTCCATACCTGTGCTTGTACCTAAACTTAAGTCGAACTCGTCGTAGATGGGATATGGGAGCTTTCGATACTGATCGAGCGCGTGTAGTATTTGTAGTGTGAATATTCCCCGGATGCCGCCTCCATCAAGGACAAGCAATCGGCTTCCTGCTGTTGGCGGCTTAAGACGAACGGTAATCTCGCTCTTGGATTGACACAAAATGCACTGGGAGATCCAGTAGGAGTATTCCATCTGCTGCCTTTTTGATCCAAATTTGCAGGTGCAGGAATCGCAAAGCGCGTGTCCACAGCGTAAGCTATGTTCTGGCTTACGGAAAAGACAGTAGAGACACAGCTGAGAGCTGTAGATTGTGTTCCAGTCAATAGCAATGTCCTGAAGATTTTTCTCGTGTAGTTGAACTGCTGTGAGTGTATCTGTCTCTAGATCGGAATAAAACCGGCTAAAGACAGCCTTCAACTGCATACATGAAGCTGCCGGAGAGAGTCCTTGTTCAGAAGGCAGCGAAGAAAGGGCTTTAAAGCAGTGAGATTGGTATAGTGAGTCGAAGACCGCCGACGGTTTGAAGCCTGCTGGTTACTATCGAAACATGAAAGCTTGTGTGTAGAACACTTACGATGCATGCGTGGTGGAAAACTATCCAACATAATTGCAGACGCCATATACTCCAAAGTAGCTTCCTTACTTACATGCTTAGCAGCGCATAGCCCCAAAAAGTTCCGTAGGTAGAGCCAGAGATGGTCTTCTATTCGATTGCACTGGCGCGTAGCGAGGACGAAGTTGAAAGGTTGGGAGACGCATTTCGCAACGTGGCATAATGCCGACTCGAAGAAGAGGTTGAGATGGTATGCCGAATAGAGCATTTTAGACCTGCTTCTGCTTTTCCTTACCATCTCCATACTGGAAAGCATGGTTTTCTTTAAGGTGGAAAATCTCGAAGAAGGCAGGATCTTGCGGTTATTTATCGGCAACAGTACGGGTCGAATACGGCCGAAAATCGACGGATCCAGACTGACCCTACGCGTGTAGATGCTGCTGCTGACAAGGATCACCTGAGGCTTCCAACCTTGCGACAGGCTACCATAATGCGCAAATCTTTGTAGCAATTGAACGCCTTCCTCACAAGTAGCGAAATCATCTAGGAAGATACAAACGACATCGACAAACAGTAGTAGCAACCTGCCGACTATGGTTTCCACGAACGATTCGGTTTCGCTCGCGGATGACTGTTCTGACAGCCACCTGACTTTATGACGCGAGCTCCCAGCGTCCTTTTGTGGTGGCTTCTGTAGGCTACAAGCATTGTCGATATCTAGGCTCGCAACTAGTAGTGGATGTTCATTGTTTGACGTTGAATCATCTGCCTGTACTTGTGCAATACCGTGTGATCTTGAGTTGCTATACCCCGGTAACAGCGCCTGTCGTGCGGCTTCACTTTCATGCTTACCGATTAGCAAGACAGTAGAAGGGAACTGGGCATGAGGCTTGTGAAGATTAGCAGTGACCTGCTGCAGGCCACTCCCACACGCCAAGAACCAATCGGTTCCCGTCTGGAAACCGTACAGCCAGTCTGGATTAGTGCGCGGTGGCATAGGTACCTAAGGCGAACAGAGAAAAACTACTCATGTGTACGAACTCATCGCGGTCCCTATAAGTACTTTACAAGATGAGCACATTCCTGCGAAGCTCATTTTTAAGGTGGCACTAGCCATGACACCATATTTATTCATAGGCTGGACACTTACTACATTCTAAAGACTTGTGTAAGCATGAGTAGCAAGTTCGAAAAGTGTCGATACTACCTTGGAACTGCCCAAATAAGAGTACTGAACCTATGCTATAGTGCATCAAATGCAGAACCCGACGATTGCATCGGTTGCTGCATCTCGGATTTAGAACACAACTTACCTGCTTTAGTCGACCCTTCTACATACCATGACTGTTTAACTAGAGCAGGCATCTCTCCCAACGCGTTGTATGCCATAGGACTTTCTCCAAAACTTAGTCTCCCGAGTACTATTGAGTTACCATGCCTTCACGGAAAATTTCGGTTGGAGACTGCAAAGCGAGATGAATCGCAAGGTCAGGAGGATTGGTGGCTCGTTGATCTCTACAGTTCAGGTGAGAGCACTATCTTCGTATCCAAAGTCGGCTGCTGAATGGCACACGGACCTACCCACAAATACGCTGGTTCAGATTCGTCAATTCTACAGGCGACATGCGTCTCTGTGTGATGGGGAGAAGTTCCTTCACATTCAATTTTACGAACGCGAGAAAAACTACGCGGTCGCTTCAAAATGGAAAAGATTACTGGGAGCTAAGGCGAAGAGTCTTCATCAAGTTCTGCGCAATGAATGGCTTCGCGACTGTCTTGAGAAACTAGAGCCGTTTCGCTCTCTGTGGATGGGTTTCCAGCTCGGCTCTTTCCCACTGATTTTAAGCTGGCGGTGCAGACAGGTACGACTCCCCTGAATCTAAAGCGAGCCGAGACATTTACTCTTCCAGGAGATCGAATACTATCTCGGCCAGATGTACGAGATTTGGTATGCGATCACAGGTGGTGATGCTTATCTCTGTGACGAATACACTGTCGAGAAGCTTGGGGGCCTTGCACCCCTGTGGAGTTCTCGCGACCGCTCGATGATCGAAACTTTGTTCGCTACTGGCCAGATTTTTCCTCGCGTACACGATCCTGTTGTACGCGCTCGGATTCTTGAAAGGGTTCTTGCAGTGGAAGGCCTTATCCTAACTTTCCAGACCTTTTTCAAACATGTGAAGATACTAGGACCTGTTATGCTTCCTCTGCGAGAATTATTTCCAGCGGGCGAATTGTGCCCTCCAAGGGATGAATTCAGCCCGGTATCTAAACGTCTTCCCTCGGTAAGAGACATCCTACTTCAGCATTGCTACGAGCGGCCTGGACAAGATAAGCAAAAATGCCTATTACAATACAGCGAACACGATGAGCGCTCTTTTGAGTGTGGCGATCCCGGACTATATGCGTACTGGCAACTCTGTCTCTATCTTTTTCGACACGCGCAAGGCCATTGGAACCCCCGTAAACAAACAAAAAACCAGACACAGTCTTCGGAGCGTCCTGGATGGATCATTAGGCTTGGCCATCTTGCTCGCAGGCTTGGATTCGAGTCTGACCAAATCTTGTCTCTCTGCAACCAAGATCCAGACCTATCGCAAATTCGAATGCACATGCTCCAAGAACGACCTAGTGTATTTTTCTCTGCGCCTGCCGAAAAGTTTACTGCGGAAGCCCATTCCCGTCAGAATGGCCAAGTAATCTTTGAACCTTGCCCGCCTGCTCTTACTCCGTTGATGACCACCGACAATGCAAC
Organism: Drechslera avenae; assembly: GCA_034640345.1. NCBI lineage: Eukaryota > Fungi > Ascomycota > Dothideomycetes > Pleosporales > Pleosporaceae > Drechslera > Drechslera avenae. The sequence continues at coordinate 84,020 of JAXRVH010000069.1, read as the reverse complement.
CACCGTACGGGTACCTCGGAACCACCCAGGGCTATTTCTTCCCACACTATGGAGCGCTCTTACCCAAGAGCGGAGATATGCTTTGACGGAGTACGGAACGCTTGTATTAGTTTCCATGTCCTTCTTCGAGAAATTTGGATCAAGCTCTGTCAGCACTCTTCGTGAGGAATCCCAACCGGCCCAGTCACTATCACGCCGTGAGGAATCCCAACCGGCCCAATCACTATCATGCCGTGAGGAATCCGAGCCCGTTCAATTTCTATTCCGCTCTTCCTCTGTCTACTCGGTACCCATGCATCCTGATCCTTCAGCTAGGCCCCATGGCGACAGCATCATATTCTGGCATCTGCCCCGGAGCCGAGACATGTATCCAATCGCGAAGTACAGATGTGACGCAACTCAGGATGACGTTAAGAAAGCAATCAACAATATTCGCGCGCAGGGCGTGGCGCCTTTGTTTGCTCTAGTGGATAAAGATGGGCGACTTAGGCTTTGTGACCCCTCACAAATCGTGCATCGCCGTAAACGATGTAAGCAATCGAACGACGTCTACTACTTGTATAGTGATGAGAACAGTAAGATTTGGATTATGACGAAACTCGATAGGTACCGAGTTTAGGTCTTTCCAGCTCGTGTGCGGCAAACGAATTGCTTGCATCATTGCAATTCCCCGTTTCGTTTTCATCGTCCTTGACATGAAATATCTGCCTTGTCTCGTCCATTTCCGATGCTCATAGTATACAAGGTGGCGGCGATTGCATTTCTTCCCTTGACAAAGTTCTCTGCTGTGCCACTTTCGTAACGCCGCTTCTTGGCACATTGGTCAAGCCGAAATTCGGCCGTTCGTGCGTGTTGGGGAGAGTCATTTTCCGCACCAGTTGCGGCACAGTAGTGTTCACTTCAAAGATGAAGTAAGTTAGTTATCCCGAGCTCTTAGAAATCGATAGCATCACTTGTTGCGGCACAGCATCAACATGCAGATGTTAAGAATGGGGACCCTACTGGTGGGCACATACGACATCCCTACCAAATATCGTGCATTTCAGATAAGCCCCGATTAACAACCCCACTCATGATGGAAAGAACCAGACAACGAGTGAAGCATGCATGCAATCGATGCCGAGTCAAAAAATCGAAGGTAAGCTGTATTACTCCCATGCAATTGAGATGATACTGACAGTAGTATCGTGCAATGGAGGGCGTGTGTGTGACAAATGCCAGATCGACAATGCTTTATGTGACTACAGCCAAGACGCGGGCCACCAGCGGAGTAGAACATCCTCGTAAGTGTTCCCCGAAACAATGCATTGGCTGTTGCTTGCGACTTATATCGTTAGTAGGGTAGCTCTCCTCGAGGCACAGAACAGACAGCTGGCAGATACGATACAAAGGTTGTACGAATACGTCCGGACTGGTCACGATTTGCCCGCACTGCCAGCGCGAAGCACGGGAGACGACCGGCCACTACTGCATGACATCGTGGCATATGTGAACACACTGCCCGTGGACGTAACAAGCACGCATGAACAGGTGCAATATGAGATGCCAAGGCCGAAAAGAACGCCCACTATGTCTCCTCCGCAATCACAGCCAGAAACCTCGCTGTTCCCAACCTTCGTTCCCACTATTCCTCAGCTGGACGCCTTCATGGCCTCGTCGATGCAACAAGACGTCCCATTGACCGAGTACGGCCCAACACAAATGAACCATGGGTATCTGGAAGATGGATTGAATCTGCAAGAGCTTTGGCCGCTCATGGAAACAGACCCAGCCGAAGCTGCAAGATTATATCCCTGGCTATGATATTACAGTAGAAGATAGTTGTACGCATGTAAGCCATCGTAATGTATAAAGGAACGACAGGAAATCAGTTGATAGAAATAAATCGATTGCATTGATCCCAGGTCGATCCTCATATCTCAAGATGCCCCTGCTTATAGTGAGTGCTCTTACACTGTCTTACTAGACCTCACGGACTCGTCGTCCTTAAAATCTAAATAGCCATCAAACATGGATCCCATCGGTCCGCCGTAGGCTTCGATATCCTCAAAATCTGTGTCGTTGGATGAAACACGCTCCAAATCCAAATCACAACCATTCAACGAGTTCCTCGACATTCGCCCGTCCTCCGCAATCTGGACCTCTAGTCGCTTTATCTTTTGACGTGCGTCTACCTCCACAATCTCCTTTGTGCGGCCTTCTTCCGATTCTTGATCATCGCCAAACGTAGTGCAGACATAACAACCAATGTCTGCAGTCGCTTCCTGGATCGCTGCACTGGCATTTAGCAGCTGTTTCCTCTGAAGATCCACAGCGCTCCCCATGCTTTTCAAGCGAGTATTTATCTCCTGTAGGCTGTGGCTGCCTTTCAGAATCCACAAAGCCAAGTCGTTTCTCTCGTGCAGATGATGAGTTTCATCTTTACGCGGCGAACTCAACAGTGTGCTTGCCATTTCTGCGCGGCAAGCTGCACCCCGTAGCATCAGATTTGCTGTGATAGTTAGCCATTCTTGCCATGTTCGTAGAAGCAGGCTACTTACCCAAGACTATGACACCATCTGTGTCACGATCACCAGCGATCTGCTCGATCGGCAAATCTTCCCATTCAAGTGGACGGAGGAAAAACACATCTTGAAGCAGTTGTTCGTATCTAGTAGAGCCCAGTACCTTTGCGACGCGAAGGAGTTTGAGTATTTGGTGTGTAGAAAGCGTTTCTGGCCTCAGCGTTTGCACGGTGAAACTGTATTCGACAGTATTATGTACGCGAGATGTGGCGGGGATCTTGTACCGTCGGATAGCATCAGCCATGTTCACAAGCGTTTGCAGCGATATGTGAGACTGCGGTATGAAGGAACCATGAGCTGACAGACAGATCAGACGAAACGCTACGGGATCTTCATCTGGCAGCTCAATGCGCCCACACAACGAGCCATGTTGAGTGAAGAGCTTAGGAAACTCTGGTGACGTTTGTGACATGACTGAGGATGAGACGAGAAAGCTAGCATGTTGGATCCGAATCTCGACATCGCCGTTCTCAGACGGAAACATGCTGACAGAATTGCGTCTGTTGCTGTGAAGTGAGATGGAGAAATAATGAGCGTACATAATCTGCATAACAACGTTTTATATAGTCGAGCGTTTGGAAATGCCTATGTTGCTAACACACGCTGGAGAGTGCCCTAGACTAGGCAGCGATCAGTCTACGTTCGCCCTTCCCGGTAGCACCTCGCTGTTCACATCAGCTTTCGAAGTGCCGCTAAAGTGGGTAATGGAAGATGTGCAGTTGTTCGGGTATTCCGGATAATGGTGCATGCCATGAACTTTGCAAGGTCTCCTGCGGCGTGATGTCCTAACTTCCGCTATCGGAGGCTAGCATTCATTTCGCTATCTCCGGCCATCCGGCTGTAGTTTATTGACGCCGCTGGGCTTAGCACCTACGCTAGTCATCCCAGCGCTTGTGGCACCAATCAGCGAGACAACCGGTTTTCCGGACCTATGCACGGCGGCAAGTACCCCTGTTTGTGCCCACGTCTTCCGTTCGGGCCGTTGAGTTCCGAACCTATCGATCGAGACAGTAATGCCAGAACAGGTTTTAGATCTGCAGGCGCTTCTAGGCATAACTCGGGCACATTCTAGCTGATGCAGGTACGATCTATGGAGGCCAAGCCGGGAGTTGGCGCATAAAAATTCTGTCATGTGATATAATTGCGCGAGCTGTGTCGCATGGGAGATATGTGTCAACAACTGTATTGCTGTCTGTATTGTTGTAAAGCTCTACGTGGCGCTTGCCTACCAAGCAGTACTTACTGCGATAGGAAATCATATGATCTATGCCACAGCAATAATAGCAAAATGATTTTGCTAGCTGCTACATCCCTATCGGAAAGAATCAAGATGAAAACTAGGTCTTGTTCTTACGATTCTTACTTTAACTGTATTTTGCCTGACTTGGTGATGGTTGCGTCTGAATCGGATACAGTCACATCTGGTAGATCCTCCCTAAGCTGCAGTGCTCGAGTAGAACCAATTCCATGACTATCTTTGGGGATACTAATCGCTGGGCTTGATCTAAGAGCCTTGTGGAGAAATATAGGGGATGCCGTTGTATCCTTTGCTAAAGCGTCCTTGAGTGCAGTGGGGGAATAACTCAGCAACGGGTTAAATGCTCTGCAGAGCAAACGATGATATACAATCGTCAGTCCTGTAGCAAGCACCATTATGCACGCCTGACCAATACATCTAGCGTTGCCCTGCGAGTCTCGTACCAGAAGAAAAAGAGCTACAAGACAGACTTGCATGAGGTACAAGCCTATCAAGAGGTGTTTGAGGGCTCTGGGGTAGAAGAGCCCCCCATGATCCCGCTCCGTCAGTAGGATACTTGATCTAGTGTAGATAACCCAGAACAAGCTAATAGCAAGAACCTGCAAAGGAAGGATTATTGGTGAGATGATAGCGTAGAGGAATCCTGTCTGTTTCAGCGTGGGCTTCTCTAGGCGCTTCTGTACTCTAGGACCTACCGATGCAGGAGAGGTTTGTGAAAACAGGTACGAAAGTGCCCCATTGTACATCCTGACCTTTCCTTCTTGTCATCATCTGGGTGACTGACTTGTCGAAGATGGGACCAAGTAGTAGCTTCCCGAATAAACGGTTCATTCTCAGCAAAGATTTGGCGCTGACCGATAGAGCTTGTAAGAGAATATAAGAAATAAAGTAGTTACTCGCTTTTGGCAGATTTTTAGCCAAGGTCGCAGCTAGCGAAGCTCCGCTTGCCATTTCGTTCGCGATAGCAGTAAGCCCCGCAGACAAAGACACTACGAGAGTAACTTGAACAAAGAGGAAGTAGAAGTAATAATCTTGGATCTTGACATCGATCTGGCTCCTAGAAGAGATGCCCTGCTTTCGGACAAGGTAATCTAGTATCAAAATAAATCCTTTCACCAGGACGGTCACAAGAACAGGAGGTACTACACCTTGAAGCAGTCCCAGGAAGGACGCTGGAAGCTCGTTGATCCAGCTCAGCCAAGATACTGCCTGAGTGATATAAATGATTTGGGAGAGGAGTCCTGCCAGAGCTACTGGTACAACACAGGCAGTCGCTGTCGCCACAATAAGTACGTTGGAAAGCACGGTGCGTATCGTCCTGTCCCGCCAGGCGATATTAACGTTGCTCCACACCACATCATCTACGGATAGAGGCATTGTGCGGGGTGCCATATAACCTGACCTGGTGTGAATCACTGTTTGGCATGCAATGTGGGCGGCGAGTGGATTGGCGAAGGTGATAAAGGCGGACCGCAGCAGCGGGAAGTCCTCTCGTGTTTTGCGGTAGAGTTCCATCTTTTCACCAGCGTTACGAAGTTCCTCCTGATACAACAGGTTAATGTCGACCTTTTCGGGTCTTAGCCAGGCAAAAAGGTTCAAGAGGCTACGTGACCGGAAGCTCGAGCGCCTACGTTCTTTGAGAAAGCTTGAACTCTTGGTTCGCTTCTGTACGCCTGCTCGGTGAGCCTTCCTTATGTTGGAGATCTCTGCCACCTCTAGGGCGCATGCCAGGCGCTCCCGTCTTGCTGAGAGCTGGGAGATTGCGCTGTAGTCACGATTGAAGGAGATGGCAGTGACCTCACCAGGGAAGACCTCGAGTTGAGACCTGAGCACCTTTTCAGACATCCAATCGTCTGGTATAGAATCGATGAGTACTGTACACAAAGCCGCGTACGGTGAGTGTTGCCGGGTTGCAACGTAAAACGTAAGCTCGTTCCAGATAACCCAGCAAACATGTCCAGTAAAGAGCAAACCCAACACGAGATGAACCCAGTACCGATCTGCTTGGTCAAGACCGACATTAGACCACCCGAGGGCATCGAGTCCGCTTACTCCAAGAACAGCAGTTTTCCCGTTCGTGTAGTTCAAAGGGACAAGAATAGGCGTGATAAGGAGGGAAGCGGGAGTAAATATAAGAAGCAGTGACCGTAGGTACCGGCGGAAGAAGTATCTATCAACATGCTCGTGTCGACGGTCAAATCGAAGAAGGTTGGTTGCAATGTATCTTTTCCAGTGTGTAGGGGCGCCGTCTAGATATTCTGGAACCGTAGTGCTGTCATCATTAGCATAAGATTAGTGAGAATACTGTGAGCTTACTAGAGATCGGGGAAGTGCTTGCGGATGATAAGATATACAAGCACTTCTAGCGAGAACAGGACCGCGGAGAGGGAGATGGACGCAATGAATGAGTTCAACGAGATACCATGGAGCTGCTGAGCTTTGGCGAACGATTTCCCGAAAGATTCATCCATAGTGTTGATCTTCTTATCCGTACCTGCGTTGTAAACTCCGGTATATAGACGATGGACTCTGAGTGGAGAAGGTCTCTTCGTATCCTTCGTCACATGGTTAATAGACTGTGAGGCAAAGGCCTCTTCAAATTGCCCTCTTCCAAACGGCCTCTTCCGAACGGCCTCTTCTAAACCGCCTCGTCTATTTTAGCGCGTAACCATCACTCGCACTCTGTTGTCTAGTCATAGTTACGCGCTAAAGTAGTGGCGGCTGCCACACATAGTTGATAGACTGCGAGGCAAAGGCCTCTTCAAAATGCCCTCTTCCAAACGGCCTCGTCTATTTTAGCGCGTAACCATCACTCGCACTCTGTTGTCTAGTCATAGTTACACGCTAAAGTAGTGGCGGCTGCCAAACATAGTTAATAGACTGCGATGCAAAGGCCTCTTCTAAATGCCCTCTTCTATCTTAGCGCGTAACCATCACTCGCACTCCGGAGGCTGATCATGGTTACGCGCTAAACTAGAGACGGCTACTACACACAGTTGATAGATTGCGGGGCAAAGATCTCTTGTAAAGGCCCTCTTCTAATTGATAGGTCATGAGGGCTAATAAGTTGTAAATGCTACCAAATCGAGAATACTGATAGATCGTGAGGGGCCAAGGTCTCTTCTAACCAGTACCCTCAAACTTCTAACATTAAATCAAGCTATTTTCCAGTGTTTAGCTTACCACTTGGTCTCACCTAGACCGTACACGTCGCCTGAGACTTCTTGATCTTTGTTCACGCCTCGTCGCCCTTCTCGTAATGTCTATCCTGTTTGTTATTAGCATATGCAGGTAAAAGCGTAAGCATCAGCATTGGCATAAGTAAGTAGAACCTGCACGGCCAGATTCGCCTTTGCAATGAAGGTGGGGTTGCTTTCTGATCAGCCCCCGCTTACGGCTGCTTGATGAAAGAGAGACTTGCGTCGCGTCAATCGGGAAATGAATCGCGGACTACGAACCAGGCTCTCAGGGACTGTCTAAATGACTCGAGGCAAGCTGCGTACAAAAGAGGCTTTTATCTCTGAGTTCTTGGCAATGGATTGTGCGGGTCGTTGCTGCGCCGTGAGGATGAAGCTCACAGCACGACGGCGGATTCGCACCTGCAGCAGGAGCTTCGATCTCATGACAGCGCCTTTACCTCTACCTATGGACTACGAAAGTCCCAAGACTGAACATAGTATTTTTTTATAATTGCTGAAGGTGAAGGTAGCGGGAGCGTCAATGCTGGCAGGAAACAACGTTTTTGGTGGCAATCTGCTGTTTGCCTTTGTCGAAGATAAGTGCGATCTGAGCGAGGCGCTCGGCTGATTTGCGGATAGATGGCACTCGTGCTGCTGCACACTGCAGTTACAGAGCGGGATGGCGTGCGGCAAGGCGCAAGGTCCCTTAACATAATGCAGGGATGTGTACTCACGTGACAGTATATGCATGCGGGCTTGTGCTGGGCCAGACACGTAAGTAGCAAGTGCAAACTTCACTAAAGCACGCTTAGCGCCGGATATGGTCTTTCTAATTATGTGGCATCAGAACAGGTTTTGCGTAACGACACAGCGTAGGGTTTACTGTAGAAGAAGCGTAGCGTTTTCAACACGAGCACTTCAGAAGAGGTTTTCTTCCGAAACCAGCTAGCGCATCCATTGCATCCGCACTAGCGTGACAAAACAACAATCATGGTTCTTGGCTAGAAAGTCACATGAGGTGGGTTGTTCTTACTTGCTAATGTCTCCTTTGATTCGCAGATAATTGGATGCAAGTAAGCGATGCCATCGATTGAGGCCGTTTATGGGGTAAGCTAGCATTATCAAGCTAGCGTATCCGGCCGGGCCGCATTACCGACATGGTAGATGTGAGCGGTTCTTCATCTTCAGCTTTAGACTTGATCAAGGTGTGTGTATGCCAACCACAGAAACGTTTCGCAGATGGTTGGATGCAACTATCCGATGCAATCGATTGTGGCCGTTTATAGAGCAAGCTAGCGTATCCGGTCGGACCGTACTGGCTAACAATACAAACACGCTAGCTTTGTGCAAGGGAGCCATCAGTGGTGCGGTGTGCTTAATTGCGGACATCTCCTTCTACGTGTACTTAGAACATTGGCGTGTTAGTCCCAACATGGTAGACATGAACGGTTCATTGTCTTCAGCCCTGGACTTGATCAAGGTTTGTGTAAGCCAACCACTAAATCGCCAAAACTAAGGTGTCTAATTAACGACAGCGTTTCGCAAATGATTGGATGCAAGTAAGCGATACAATCGATTGCGACGACCTTGCAGCTCTAGTAAAAGCGCTCGATCGCCTAAAGAAGGATGCTAAAAAGAAACTATCCATTAAGATGGCCATGCAAGCAAGCATAGAGTCCGATTGGCAGCCTACCCACACAGGTAGCGCTGATCAAGGGCTACGAAGGTCTCACCACATTGCATCCGCGCCTCAGGTTGCTTCAGCAGGCTCACTTTTTGTCACGGAACAAGATACGGAGTCTGAGTCCAGTAATGAAGATGACATTCCGTCAACAATGCTCCCTGAGGCAAGCCCTAACGAGCACATAACGATGAATGCTGCTCCAGGGATTTTTTTTGATGATCCGGCATCGTTGTCCGTTCACTACGAAAACCAAGCCCCGAAAGAGGAGCTTTATAGGACTGCGATGCTGCGAGAGAGACAACCTATAGAGCAAGAATCTCCCTCTACGCTCTATACAACCAGACCTGTCGTTGACTGGCAAGATGAGCGTACAGAGGTACAGTCAGTGCAAGTTCACGACGGAGCGTCAGACGCTCAAGCCCATCGTGCACCTAGTACCGACACTCAGTATCAAGCAGCGGGAGATCTAGACTACATTGAACACCTGCCAGGACCGGAGTCTCCACATCATAGTTTGGTCAATCATCCACGCCAGGACGCATCAAATTCGCCCTGCGATGAATTCGATTTCGGGGAGGCTGTCATGCATGACTTACCTACACCACAATTCTTCAATGAAGCATTTGAAGATGGGGGTTTTAGCACTCTACATCATGGGGCGCAAACGGATGTCGAAGAGGCCACGGCATACTCCGAGGGACAACATTCGACGAGCCGGGATCATACAGAAACCTTTGGCGATGACCCGATACTTCAAAGCTACGATTCTCAATACCAAGCAGTAGAGGGTCTTAACTACATTGGAAACCAGGCAGGACCCGAGTCCCCACATACACGCCAGGACGCAACAATTTCGCCCTGCGATAAATTTGGTTTCGGAGAGGTTGTCATGCATGACTTACCCACACCACAATTCTTCAACGAAGCATTTGAAGATGGGGATTTCAGCACTCTACATCATGGGGCGCAGACGGATGTCGAAGAGGCCACGGCATACTCCGATGAACAACATTCGATGAACCAGGATCACACGATAAGTTTTCGCAATGACACGATAGTTCAGGGCTATCTAGATCTTGCTTGTCGTTCGAGCTTTTGCCTTCCGCACCAAGCTGTAGAGGATGCAGATTGCCTTGACGCTCAGGAACTCCTGTCACCTTTGGTGGAAGAGAGGCCTCTCACGTCAAGTCTCATCCATGGTCTACTCTATACGTTACTTCCCGGTCCACTACGCATCTTTGAAGTCTGTTCCAGTGCATTCGATCCCGAGCCCTCACTAGAAGAAAGCCCAGTCGACAATTTCGTAGCAATCATACGCCGGAATGCAGAAGCTGTACCTCTGCTCGCGCTAGGAATTGAGATAAGCAAGACGCTGTACATCCTTGATAGCGGAACAGTAGATCTACAGTCTCTTGGGATTTCGTGGCTACTAAGGCCTGAATGGAAGACGGAACATATTGATGTATGGCATTCATCCACCCGACCCCCTATACTAACTAACCTTCTTCAGCCTCAATCCATCGAGTCACACATGGAAAGCACTCTGCTATCGGTTTGGATAGCAGAGGCTTACTTCCAGTATAAGCCGTTGCAGGACGTTCCGTCCTCTCGTGATTTACGCCTTCGTTTTCTAGAGGAGTTGTTAGCACCCTATCAGCGCGATTCTGTCCTTGAAAAGTGCGGCATCCCTAAAACGCATACAGTGTTCCAGCATGTGGATACGAGGTATAAATTCGCACGCTTAGAAACGCAAGCACAAACTGGAGAGATCTTCGGGCTAAATCTGAACATCTTCGTTCAAAATCTAGAGCACTTCGAGCCCGAAGCGCTACGAAAAGCACTTCTGCAGACACCTTCCAAGATCGATCGCAGACGTTGTCTGAGAATTCTGCAGTGCGTTGACGAGATCGGCTCTCCTCACATTCTTGACGCACTCAAATTGGCCTGTGCTACGAAAGTCGAAGACCAAACCTATCGAGCCATAGAGCAACCTCTCTTCGAGAAGCTTTTTCACATCCACATTTTCTTGGACAAGCAGGAGAGTCAAAGCCATCTTCTGATTGCCAGAGAACGATATATCAAATATTGTTACTTCGAGACATATCTGCGTGCCGTTGAAGCGCTGCAGGAGGAGAAGTTCAATACCTACCGAGAGAGGCGAAGAATCTCAGCTCGAAAGCGGCGGACCACAAGCTTCAAAAGGGGGGTCTCTGAGGAACTGCCTCCTACGCCCTATACTGGAGAAGTCAATCGAGTTTACGAGAATCTGAGCCCGTCAAGAAGAAAACAGCGGGCTCGTGATATAGTCAAAGATGAAATTTCTAGAAAGATTAGAGAGGTATACGGAGGTAATGAAAAGCGCATTCGACACAATATCAATAGATATCTCAGGCAAGGGAAAGTGTTGCACCTTATTCTGCGAGGTGGGAGATCGTTAGACCCAGGTCTGCTCATTCTATTTCCAAGCTTTGAGGCCGGTCCGCCGTCTCTGAGCATGGCTAAATTCGGATTAGAGCTCAAGGAGCCTGAGGTAAAGGCTCTTAGTAAGCCCATTGAGCTGAAAGAGTAAGATGCAGTTCCCTGTATGATTGAAGTTTTGCTGATAGCAGTGAACAGTATAGATGGATTGACGCTAGATGAGGCAGCTTGGTTTGGCGAGGTGTTGCAGGCTAGACCAGCGCTGCTAGAACAGGTACCAAAGACTGTCCTTGATCTCATCTCGGATAGCCTTACCCATGATCTGGAGATCCGAGAGCGTGATCCAGATAGCTTTAGGGATAGACCGCTTCATTTCCTTACATAGTAGGGTGGAATTTCCTATGCACTTGGATTAGCGTGCTGCATTACCGAAAGCCTTAACGCTAGCTGAAGGTATCGGCAGCTTGGTCTCTTGTTATATAGTTACCTCCCCCTTGATTTTGACACTTCCTCTTGCCCACCCAATACAATCATTTCCTGTGTATTCTCGCCACCAAGACATTTTCCAAACTGCAAAATGAAGACCGAGCCCGGTAGCCATACGATTGAAAAAGATACGTGGTCCTGCTTAGGTGCTATCAGCATTGACCGCCTGAATATACTTGTGTTTTGGGAATGTTCGTGGCTTTCGGCACACGAGTACCATGCACTCCGTCAAGATGGACACCAAGGATGGCTCGTCCACGCTCGAGGCGAAGACCAGCTACTCATTGCCTGGGAGCCTACAATCGAAAGAAAGTCGATCCAACCCTCGCTTCACGATCTCCTCTATGACCCTATCGTAGAGATCCGAAAGAACCGGCCTGGGCTGCTTGGATATGTCGCTGTCAAGGCCTTGCGTGTTTCTCCCAACCAAGGTAGCCGTCGCCTCGCTTTTCTAGCCTACTGGAAGATCGCCCCAATGGCAAAGGGTCTGTTTTATCATTTACAGAAAGTTTTCTCCAGCCATCGAGGGTACATTGTACACGAGGAGCCGGACAGAGTTTGGATACAATGGGAACCTACGTGGGTGTTTGAGGAAGATCTGGACGAAAGCAAGAAAAGGCAGCTCCCACAGGTATCCCAAGATCCCGAAGCAATTTTGCGTCGCTTTCACAAGGCAATCGTTCACTATTCTACGCGCTCAGCAGTGGGAAATCGGATAAGGTAGAGACCTATAAGACATAAGATGTAACTCATGCTTTTATCGCTAATTTTGGGTGCTTTCGTATGTTTTGGTGTGTCGTACATGCTACTTGCGGGAAAAAACTTGCCGTCGTTATGCCGATTGGTTCTGTCAACTCGACATCGCATCGACCTCTATCTATTTAGGAGGAACAACTCTTTACCCTAGGCTGCCGTAGTACTTGCTCATTGCTACTCAAAAAAAAAATGCAATCTGGTAGGTCCATAGTCCCTGATGGTAATGCTTGTAGCTAAGCCTATTAAAATAGGTTTTATTCCTCCCAAGAAACGAGTTTTATATGAAAAACATGCTATCGAAACGGTTAGTAGTCCCTGCGCGCGGTGATTAATCGTAAGCTAAAGCTCGTAGGAGGCAGTCGACGCTCTTGAGAATATTTTCAATAATAATCTTGAATTTCGAGCCCCAGACTCCAAGTTCGTAGCCATCTTCGAGCGATTGAAAGCCAATAAAGCGCTCTGGGTAATTAATATCATTTATCCTAGGTTATTCGGGCTATGCTGATCGTTTTACCCAGGTCGATTACGAGCCGGGAAAGGAGTATTGGCCTATCGCACGCCTGAACATCAGCAAGTCAAAGCGATACAAAAAAGGAGCTGAGGGCTACTACTACCTATTAAGATCGAAATTGGCAGGGGCGAGCAAGGACTTCTGGATTATCGCACTGCAGTCCTACACCAAAGACACGTGGCATCGACGCCTCCGCTATGTATACCCTGGCGCCTGCACGCAGAAAACGCTGGCTACATGTTTCTTCCACGCAATATATCTTGAGAAAGACTGTCGGTACATCGTAAGAGAAGTTAATGGCATTGGGAGTTGTAACGACTACGTAACTATTAAGCTGCAATAGATATCGGACTATCAGGGTAGTATCGAGCTTTCACATAACGCCATCTTGCCATGGCCTAACGGTATACGTCAAACTACTTTCTCGGGAGTCAGAGATACTGAACCAAACAGCATTCTGCGCGCGAATTTCCCAGTGACCACAAGTGGAGAAATATCAGCGGGCAGCTCTACGTAGTTACAAAAGCCTCTATTGCTGTTCCCGCGATGGCTCAACCTGCGCCAGACATCGCCGACTCCAGTTTCAGGTAGGCCAGCAAAACAGATACCATAAGAATCTATCCTCTGTGATTGGCCCCCTTTCTTCTCTTTGTAGATGGCCTTATGAACCTCGGTACTTGCCTCTGAGAGAAGGTCAATATGAGCCTGCATAATCGTGCCCTTGACGACGATGATGTTAACCTTTGAGCCAAGTCCACCCCTAGAGGATTCTTTGGCATCATTTAATACTTGGAGTACGACATTCGTTAAGCCTATGCCAGTGCCAGCATCATACGATGTTCTCATGAGGTTTTCGTAGTTATGGACCGCGAAATCAAGGGGAACAGGTTCCATGTACCGTGGAAGCAGATCTCGCGCTTTCTGACTTATTCTTTCCTTCAAGGCTTCGTTAGAAGACTCCTGTGCCGAACTGAAATCACTATAGGCATCCTCGATCGTCCTGGTCATTTCTTCGGTGGCGCTTCTTCTATCCTGGCGTGCGCTTGACTTCTGTAAGGGCATCTCGGTGTTTTGAAAACGAACATTGGCCTCAGCCTGGAGCAGATTGAACCGGTTGCCCTCGCGTGTTCGCTGGAATGCAGCCTGCCAGTCCGAGTCTTCAAGGTGCAAGCGGCCGGTTTGCACTAAATATTCGATCCACAGCCGGAATCCTTCCTCCAGTGTCTTAATGCTGGTAAGCCTTAAGAACGCTTCCGTATCTCCCGTTGGGTACCGGAGTGGCCGATTTGGAAAAATCACATTGGCTCTTCTCGGCTTGACGCGATCGAAGATGAATTTCAAGGCGACCAGAAGATTCAATTGTAGGTTCCAGTAGTCTGGTAGGTCCTCATGTAAAACTATATGGAAGGTTCTTTCTGTCACTTGTGCCTGGAATTCCCCATCGTTGACCAAATCCCACAAGGAATCTTTGGTCTGCTTTTGGGCTGTGGCCGGAAGATTGGTGCGCAATACCACATTGCTAATGGGTTCCTCTTTCATGGAAAAGAGTTTAGAGTAGGCACACCCCATTTTTGGGGAAATAAACTGCGAGACGAATGGTTGTTGCAAGTATAGTGTCCTAGTGATTCTTGGTCCCTTTTAACTAGGACATAGTCTACATAATATATTGATTGCTCATACCTCACAAACTTACGCAACAAATTCCAACATCCGCATGACCCGTAGCCTCACGCTAGCTGTGTCATGCATGATTGAGCGTACTATATAAAACAGGATGCTCTCTACTTCTTACTGCAAACACAGTCCGAAAGGCTCTTTAACATTTCAGGACAGTTGAGATGTATCTAAAACATGCTTGGGCTTTAGTCCCAATTGCACTTGTTAATTCGCATGCCTTTGTCGGTCAGCCTGCACCCTTCCAATGGGGCCTTCAAGTGGAAAAGTTAATAATGCCAATGAATGGCGACCCAAACTACAAGGGCTTGGAGTGGGGTCAGCAACCCTTCCCATGCAAAGGCCACCATAGAGGATCAATTCCCCTAGAGCCTCCGACAATCTGGCATGCCGGAAGTAGGGTCACGTTCCAGTACGTCAACCTGAACTCGAATACTCACTGGAAGCCGCTCATAGAGTACCCATAGGATTTACGATTCGACCAACACGACCGGCGCTAGCATGCACGATCCTGGTGCGGCTCATTCAGGGGGCTCTTGCCAGGCATCCTTTTCTTACGATAATGGAGAAACTTGGATCGTTGTTCAGAGTTGGGAAGGAAATTGCTTGCGTGTACGAAAGGGCGAAGAAGGAACACTTACGAATTCCTACGACATCGATCAAAACTACTCGTTTGACATTCCCGATTTCCTTCCAGGGGCAGACTCAGTTATTTTTGCATGGTGAGATTGAAATCTCCTGTTATCATGCACAACTAACTCAGCAGGACCTGGCTAAATGCGTCCGGCAATCGAGAATATTACATGTCGTGCTCACCTGTTAGGTTGGTAGCAGCACACTCCTCGACCAACTCCTCAATAGTCTATCCAATGTATATTGCAAATCTCCAAGCGAATACAGAAACAGTAGATGCGCAGCATCAGAACTGGTCTCGGTGTCGCATTCCGCAAAACGTGTGGATTCGCTACCCCCAACGGTACAAAGGCATCAATCCGCCTATTGTAGCAGATTCTCTCCACGAAAATAGCCAAATTCAATACTTCGAGATTGAAGACGACGGCGGAGTATGCGGCTCAGACAACAAGGAAAGGACCGAGGCTCTTGGACTTCGCTCTGGCTCAGATAACCAAGAATCTGTTGCTCCGTCGTATACGAGCCAGATCGGAACAAGCGAGAATCAATATCAAAACAGCCAATTCTTGCCAACCATATCGTATCGAGCTACGCAGACGGTTGCTTCACCTTCTCAGCCAGATGTATTCTGGGCTGTGCCCTCAACTGAGAGATCGAATTGGGCTACGTAATATAGAACGCACCTGTATGCTTACCACTAGTACGGTCTACGTGTATTACAAGCTTAGGCAACAGAGATGTGTGCATGTCATTCTACTATATGTGGACATCTTGTAGTCTGGAAGACTGAGAGTGATGTCATCTCCATCAAACGAGAGGGCTATCAACGTAAAGCAATCAAGAGATTTAGTTCGAGAGGAGCAAATCGAAATCAGCTTCATCCTTCTTAGTGTAAGTCAGGTATAGATGTAGGCCAGCTGTACCGTGACGGTATGATGTGGATATCCTACATAAGTGAGGTTGTGAAATTTTGCCTACTCCCACCTTTTAAGCGCAGCTAAGTGTTACCCATCAAATTTATTCCACGATGTCAGTGGTCGACTAGGCAGGTCCTATTGAGGTCGCCGCCTGCAAAAGTAAGTTAAAGCCGCGTTCGTTGGTGACTGTATTCTAGGTATGAAAGTACGATTCCCTGCTGCTTCTAGAAAGTTGTTTTCAACGCGTTCGAGAAAATACTACAGCCTTGCCAGCTTCAACTTAAGCCTACAGTAGGACTGTTTTAGCAATCTTATAGTTTCCACGCAAATACAAGGCGAGCGCTTCGACAGCATGGGCCAGGTCTTTGAAGGAGGTTGTTGTTCACTCTGTGGAAAATGCCGATCTGGCCGCACCCGTCGCACAGAAAAGGAGGAAGGGATGATTGCACAAGTTTGCTCAAGAAAGACATGCGCCGAGATCAAACACCTGCTGCGGAGAGCTTCAAGGAACAGTAGCAATGCTAGCAGCCTAGTCGTCGAGGTTCATCACTACCACCACACTAATCGTCTCAACGAGGATAGAAATGATCGCACGCACATCTACCGCTCCGAACTTCATACCGAATCTGTCCCGAAGGATCGTGCGATGCTGCCCGTTCGTGAAGAACCTCCCCCCGTCAACCCGTTCACCAAACTGTCCGAGAAGGTTGTGAGGCAACGCCTTTACAACGTGCCGACAGACCGTTGCCATAGGAATTAGATATAGAAATGATGGTAATTTAGTCATTAGAATTGATTCAACTGATTTTATCCGCCTTTCTAGGAGGATGGGCGCTTTCCTTTGAGTTGTTTTTTCCTGTCCAGTATCTATCCGTCATGCTTAACGCGCTACCGACGATGTTACATCGATGTGTGCTGCTGATGTAGCCCCAGTCGAGCGGGGTTGGCAGCAATATCCCGAGGATACCGTTGGCCATTCCTGCAGACCTAAATGGTATCACTGCCTGCAGAAGTAAAGCCGCACGCATTAGTGACTATAAGATCTGCCGTTTGGTTTTGATTAGCGCTAAAGCTACTCAGAAAGGCAAAGCAAGGTTAGTAAACGCCCGGACATCCGCTCTCGGTCCGCACAGGACCCTCGCAGCCAAGGTTGTTAAAATTTTTTATATATGTACGCGTTAAACCTGATGGTTTCCAGATACCTGTAGTTTTTCTGCAATACAATGTCTCGGTTGGCAAGGACGCTTTGTATTGACCTCACCGTCGAGGCAGAACAATGTGCCATATGCTCAATCGAGCTTGGCAAAGGGAGTGGGAAAGGGAGTCTCGTTTTCGTGTTAAAGGATTGTCGTTGTGTAAGTTTATTACTTCTAACATCGTATAAATTCACTAATTAGAAGAAGGTCATTTGCGGTCTTTGCGTACAGTTCCCTAGTACTGTGCCTTTTCTTCCTTGCCAACATTCCGACCACGTAGGCTTAGGATGGCAAAGACCTCTGCGACTCTACAACCTAAAGTGTGCCATTTGTCTGGACACAGGCAGTTCTACACGCGTTACTCTAGTTTGCGGTAAGTTTACACCGAGAATTGAGGTGCTAGCTAACATCTAAGGCCACGTGTACTGCCAAACCTGTATTCTTTGGTGGGCTAGATCAAGTTTATGTGAACATGGAACTAGTGTGGGCTGTCCAACCTGTAGGAATAGCAGGACAAAACTATGGCGCTTGCTATTATCAGACCAGGTTGTGAAGCCCGCACAACGAGGTGTCGAAATTGTCTCACCTGACGATAGTCCATAGCCATGCGATCTTCAAACACAAGACTAGGACTCTAGATCTAGAATTCTAATAATCAAGATAGTAGGGCCTTTTCCAAAGCTGAATCGTTGGCTAGCACATTTAGTTCTTCTCATCGCCCCTCATTACATAGCAAGAAAGTGTTCTTTCCTTCTGCGGTTCGCCCACATGATTAGTTGTTATTATAAGATAGAGATTATAGTTTCAGTTTCTGTGGCTCGTAAAATAACTTTGACACGGTAGAACTCTTTATGTGTCAGTCAACGCTCTGCATAAAATAGTAGTAGCTGCAAAGAAAAACGGTGCCCGTTCTTAGAGACCCGGAAAATAGCACGGTGCAATCTTAATCCATATCCGAACACCTTATCATTTGACCCGAGCTCTTCCGCAGTTTCCTCACAGGTCCAGCGACTATAGTGGCGGGCTAAACGTTAGCGAGATCCACAGCATTATTTAAATCCTCTGGCTTGCTTTAGTGTTGAAACAAAACAGTGGACCCTGACAGATCAACCTGCATGCAGATTATGTATCTATACACTATTAATATAAGAAGCCCTGCCTACTAAAACAACACCCTTATCTAGTAGTTGCTCAACAAACTTATACCAGCTTCAAAGGTTAATCCAACTCCTACCATGTACCCACTGCATATAATCTTGGTAGTCTTAGTGGGCACCACTCGAGCCCACATGTCGTTATGGTATCCGCCTCCTCTAGGCGGCACTCAAGAAGCCAACCCTTTAACAACAAAGGTAGACGATGAATTGAACTTTCCTATTGGATGCTGTGATTCAGAGGGCGCGCCAACGCTAGCCTCACCAGGCGTTTGTCGTGGTCATCTCGATCTCCTAGATACACCAGAAGGCACACCGCAAGTCACTTGGAAGCCTGGGCAGGACGCATACTTTCAACTATCGAACCACACATACACTATCGGTGCTCCAGGATCAACGCACTATGGCGGAAGCTGCCAGATTGGCTTTTCTGTGGACAAAGGTCAGACATGGAAGGTAGCAGCTTCATACCATGGGAACTGCCCCCATCGACAGCAAGATAGCCTTCAAACTTTTCAGTTCAGAGTTCCTTCTAACATGCCAAGAGGCCCAGCTGTCTTCGCTTGGGTCTGGCTGAACCGCGAGCATGAATCCTTTATGAATTGCGCATCGGTTCAGATCAGCTCAGGCTCTGGCCATAGTAGTGTGTCCACTTACTCGAGTAGTACGGCTGGCTCAACCACTTGCCATACTGCACTCCCCACTCCGACTGACAGCACTCAGAGAGAAGGAGAACAATACGAATCTGATAATTGCAATGGAGTTTTGACCGGCCGCGACAATTGGAGCGGTCCAAAGCTGACCGGAAGTCACTGGGAATGCACTGAACACCGACATAGCAGGAAGCATCATCGGTATTACTACTACGTGCGCAAAGCCCACAGGGATCATTCGCGTCGGCAGCACTACCACATACCGGAAAGGCTTACTTCCAGGGAATGTGATTGGAAATCTGCACCCAGGATGGAAACTAGCTACTACTCCACTGATGCAAACTGCAAACCAAATGCTAAGCTGAACAATCCGAGGAGCGATGACTTTGAGATTGGCTGGGGCGATGCATGCGGAATCGTCGAAGGGGACAATGAGTATCTCATCCAAGATATTGAATGTTAGGCTGTGTATGTACTGTGAATTTGGGAACTACGTTGAGCGACACTAGTCGGCACGCTAGGATTGAAAAGAGACTGAAGTGGTTCATATTACAGTAGGGCATTCTTTTGCTATAAGTATACTGTAAGTGAGGCCTAGAAATGTACACTATTAGATGCTTGACATGCACTAGTTGCCTTCTACTTGTATATGGGCGTGGATTGTGATTGATAAGTAAAGATGTATATTCCCGCAAGATTTCTTCATCTTATCGAAACTTCTCACTTCTTTGGTCATACCCTTTTTGACTTTTTCGTGCCTTATCCAGTCCGAAAATGAATATTCCAAAGCTCTCCGCATAAGATGTAGTGAAAGTGTGGGATTGAGACGATAGATTTATGATAGGAGGTGGTACACGCTTGACGTCTACTAAAACTCATGGTGGATTTAGAATGACGGAAAACGGTGCTGTTTTTGCGTGGAGAGCGATATGGGAAGAAATCTAAACTTCAGCCTTGCTATATAAGCAGGTGAAAGACCAGCTTAGTCAACATTGTTACATCATTCCGTGATTACGAGTAGTCTAGGTTTTCCTTCAAGGTCGCAGTGAATTTAACCGAATACCACGCAGCTTTACCTGCTGCTGTAACTTACGTTGGTGTCACCACAAGCGTAAAGTTCCTTAGGATGATATGCGGCTTAGCCAAAGAAAGCAACCACGCACCACGCCTGCACAAACTAAGGCCATCCTAATAATGTACCTATCAATAAAATATATGCTACAGCGTTGGATGTTTAGTATTTAATGTGGCCTTAAACTCGTGCTTCCTGCATCTAAAGGCTTGAAATCAGACCTATCTAAGATTAACATGCGATACCAGGATTTGTTCATCCCGAGTGCGCTCTTAGGCAACGCTTTCGCGCAAACAACACTTCTGTCGCTCGAGAACAATCGGGTTGAGCAGGCAAGTTGTGCGCCAAAGGTAGGATATCAAGGCATTAGCCGAACATGCCCACGACTAACGGCCATGTAAGCTTCAGTTCTGCTCGAACACAGCTTGGAGAAACTGTATTGCACCGGTCACGTCTCCGAACCGCTGTGTCGCTACCGATCGACTCAATGACGTTGCTTCTATTGCAGTTGGGCTAGGTCTGTGCTGCCAGTTTTACAGGTAGGTACATTCTTTTCTCAGATCAGCAATTGTAGCCCTAACGATCTAGTGATGTTGACTGCAACACCCCGTTTGCGGGTGAAGTTTGGTATCCCGGCATGAATGAGGTATCGGATATTTTCAGAACACAAATAGGCAGCTACATGTGCAACAACGGAATTACATCTTCGATTTGTCCCAGAGCAGGTGCCGGAAGCATGGCTGTTTCGGGAAGCACGGCAAGTCCCACCGCTTCGCTAACTGCATCGCCCACCGCGTCGCAGTACATGGCATAAGGTTAGTCTAATAGTAGTGGGGAGCTAGGAAATTTTAGCCTAGTTCTTCAGAATAGTGTTGAATGAATGAGCAGCTTTAGGATGTAAATGAGGATAGATGCTGCGTCTAAGTGTGTCGCACGGTTGGGTGCGGGTATTGTAGACAGAAAGACTAGGAGAGAGTCTATGTTGTATTGATTGTAAATTTAGCATCCTAGCTGAGCTTTTATAAAGGCCGATGCATGGCGTTATTAGTAATGAGGTTCCTGACAGCGCTTGGCCTGCGACAAAGTGGTTATTGACATCTGAACATAGCTATCGCTTTAACTCTTGTGTTTTGTCGATGCAGAACTCTTGCGGCATGTTGCGCACAAGCGCCCCCTGTTTACAGAAAGTCTCTTCCGTAATCTATAGTAATGTCTAACGTAGGGGCATAGCGAGTGGTTGGCTTTTGCCAAAGTTAATCAGAAACTTCTACAGTACTACATCTTACTTACATGTGCGCAAGTTGTGTCCTGCCTCGCCGCAGCGCCCACAGCGTCTTTAAGACAATTCGCCTACTTTAACACGCGACCTATTCTTTGCCTTCTTCCTATCGCTGCTCGCCTTAAACTCCTTTAGGGTTGTTCAGCGCACTCCTTTAGTAATTTCAAGAGTGCCTTCTTTCCTTATTCGCTTTCTCTTATGCGACTTACGTTACGTAGCGGCCTTATTAGTTACTTTAAGCTTAGTAATACGCTTTTAGGACAACACCAAAGCATGCGCTATTATCTTAGCGCCTTTAGAGAGGCTTTTTACTGCCTTAACTATTAGAGTAGGCGAGCTATCTACATGTCGCTAAAACCTCTCAAGAACTAGCTTCGTTTAAGACTCTGATTCCAGGGTGTTGCTTAGGGTTTGCGACCGCTAGGGACTATTCTTGACAGTAGGTAACAGTAGAGTACGCAGGCGGACGTTAAGCGTCGATACTACAGCCTCTAGATTAAATAGATTCAACAGAATTAAGCTAGCGCCTTGAAAGCCTTCTAGGATATTGCTCTTTGTAATCAAGGCGTTATGAGCGGCAATAAAGCACGGCAAGAACTCTCTTTTAGTAATGCGAGTGTGTTACTCAGGGTCTCGCTATACTTCTCTGGACTTGGTCCGTACTAAGGCAAGGTAGACTAAAGCGGTAACCCGTGGGGTTTGTCTGGCGATTCGTGTGGAAAAGAGTTATCGTGGAATAACTAAAGATAAAGACATTCCAATTCTATAAACGATAGAATAACTAGTTGACAATCAGTGTAAGAGATGAACTGTTTGAGTTGACCACAACGAGTGTAATAATGAGATGCAACCCATTCTTATATCCATTACCGTCTTGCCCCTGCCATCCCTATGTGTGCTGCCATCCCGGATGGTCAGCCTTGGCGGGATGGCACATCACGTGACCCTCAGCCCCGCGATGATCGTTGCCTTCTGTCGGAGGTCTTGGTTGGCCTTCGTCCCTCCGCCTTCGACAAGGAGAGAATTCCTCTTTGTTACTTGTAACAATGTACTGCGACCATTTTGAGTACCACCACTGCTCGAACTATCCTCGTGGTGGGTAACAGCTGAACTCTTGCTGTTGGGGCGCGTATCCCGTACTCTGCCCATGCTCACCATCACGACTATCTTCTGATGTATTTTCTTGTGGTAAGTTTGGGTCGAAAGCATTCGAAGGTCCAGGTTGTACCCACAGGTCCTGCATGTTGACAAACGGTACGCCATAATCGAAGTTCATGAAAAATGGGTTGCCAAAGCCCATCGTGGCTTCGAATTCGTGCGGCGGGTAGAACGGGTCAAAATCACCCTGGTATGTAGGCAGGTTGTCTAGTGCATCGTGCTGAAGAGGCTGAGGATCGAAAGCGCCACTAGTATCCCTTGAGTCGAGATCAAAGTTCTCTTGTGGCACCTGCGCAGTTTGCTGAGCGTTGTGTGGGATATGATCATGACGGTGATGCTGATAAGCATGAAGTTCTGGGGTTCTTTCTTCATACAGGGCGAGAAGTTCAACAGCCTGAGATCGCAGAGCCGGAGCACATCTTTCGAGGACTCCCTTGATGACATTGTGTGCTCGAGCGGCGACGGGATCGTTTTGCTGCATTGCGCGCAACCAAAGAATCAGATTTTTTATAGAAACGACCATGCTGGGTTCAGAGCTCTCCATGTCCTTGTTCCCGTAGGCCATCTCTAGTATGAGTACCGCAACTGACTGCATGACTGGACGGATAGAATTAACTCATGTTTCATACTTCACCCTGAACGAGGATTTACTAAGATGAACGACTGCCCACCATGGCCCCTTGGAGTAGATGAAGTTGAGGTCCGGCTCATCAGGGAATAGTTTGCTCATTTCCAAAGCAGCCCCGACGCAAGCTTTTGCGATCGTCGTATTGAACTCAGCAGATGCGTTACTCTCATTGTGGATACGCCGCTCGACCCTGCAGAGACATGGTCGTGTAATGACCATTTTGGTACTCCAATAGTCTGCCTTAAGAAGGAATTGCTCGCGTTCAGGACCCGTCTTGTGCTTCTCTTGTCCTGTTTGGCAACCTCCGGGTAATGCTGTCTTCGACCATGCCTCGAGCTCATCAAGCAGTCCCGCGATCTTTCTCTGAATAGACTATAGACACTCACTGTTAGCATATAAACGCAGAAGTAATAGGGGGAAACAAGTGTGAGTGTCAACAATGAGGACAGCACCGAAGGCTCATCGCATTGCAGCTTTGTATGCAGATTCAGATCAAGATACGTACCTCCCAAGACCCAGCAGCAGTTCGGGGTGAGTATAGCTCTAGCAAGGCCTTCTGCGAAATGATTTTGATTTTGATTTGGTCAATGAGGTAACGATATTGGTTTGAGACTCGGTGGCCAGCCTCGGACATGCGGCCGCTTTCCATAATTTGTTGTGAGTCGTATCCGGTACGTCTCTGTGCTGATTCTCGAGATGTGTCTCCCATCTCTTGTTGTTCGCCCGGAAAGCTGCATGGCAAAGAAACTGTGCAGTCTTCGAAAGCAACAGCAGGTGGTCTTCCAGTGATTGTACTCACTAAACACTCCGTCGAATGCAGACTCCACCAAGTATGCACAAGCAACTCTTTCTTTGATTCTTCGGCCTCAGGATCTTCGTTCCGCAAATGAAGACCAAGAGCGAGCGCGAGCCGTATGGCTATTCCAATCATGATCCATGCCCTACTCACATGGCCTATCACTACGAAGTAGAATGCTAATGCGCCGGTCTGTGAGAGTTAGTCAACTAGTGTATAGCTAGTGTAAAACTGAAGCTGTGTGATCCTTACTGCTTGTACCAGTTCAATGTCCGGCGCTGAAATGATCATGATAGTGTTCTTTAAGCCAAGAAGATGCGCAGCTCTGGTCATATATATCAAATGATCGCGATCATTCCCCCTACATTCTGCGCTAACGAGATGGGAGTATTTCGCGCCTATAGCCAAGAGCAGATTCATTTGGGCTCGCCACTTTTGGGGTACCTGATATGCACCGTTATGCCTTAGTGCAGTCAAATACTTGCGAACCTGGTCTCTAAAGCCTTGGGGTACCTGAGAGGTAGGAACGATAAGCCAACTACTACTAATATCGGCAGTTGATTGTGGCGGAACTTACAAGAGGGAAAGAAGGATGAACAGTCTCAAAATAGCAGTTCAACAGCCTTTCAGCCACATCCGGATCCGGGTCTTCATAAGGATCGAGAAAAATGTCCATATCGATGTCGTCGTTATCCAGGTAGAACGTTGTGTCATTCATATATTTCATTGAGCCTTGTCTTGAATGCTCTTTGGTATCGTCTCGACGGGCATGGAGAGCATCAGAGCGCTCACGAGCAGCATTTTGCGTCGAGCCTGGCGGCCCATGTGGTTGACCATAAGGCTCCGCTCCTGTATCTTCGGTTTGGCGCTGTGCACTACGGAGCCACTGGACTTCAGAGTTCAGACCAATGTAGCCGGTAGCCCTGGATTCGTGATCACGCATCAGGTCCTCGTCGAGATGGTCGAGATCCTCGTTCGAACCGACCGATGCGGTGACGTAGGCTTCACCATGTGCTTCGCCATCCTCGTCCTCAATATTAGATGGCTTTCTGCTACGCTTTCCCAATTTGAGAGACGCACTCGCCGCATGTGAGATTAAGTCATCGGCCGCCTACGCGAAACAAGAATTAGTCTCGCATGACGACTGGTAAGGTTAGAAGTAAAATATAAGGGCTTACTCACGTCTTGGAGAGCGTCGTCAATTCTCTGCTTATTGTCGTTATCGACATGCTCGCTCAAGTCCCGGAGAAGGGTGGCCAGTGTGTGATTCAGCTGTGTGGCCCTGTACGCTTTCAGCAAGTATGGAGTTTGTTTTTCGGATGGTCATACACTCCCAGACGGTCCCTCCGAGCTGGATCATAGATACAATCCAATGACTTCAGTCGGCAGTTGGAACAACGCGGCACCTCCCCTGAACATTTGATCTCTAGTTGAGTAAGCAGATAAGCTCAACGTAGTTGCAGATTGAGAGACACCAACTGCGTTCACGGCATGCTATACAAGCTCGGGCTCTAGAAGATTGTCAGCGCGAGGGTAGAAGAGGATTTCTGACGTTCACAACATACACGTGGCTCTCTCTACTCTTTTTCTTCGATGTGAGTGGCGGTGGTGGTGGTGGAGCACGCTGGAGCCTAGGAATGGCTATTTTGGGGCCCTGCTGGGAGCCGCTCAACTCTTGAGAATCGCCCTGCATGGTGGACAGTAGCTGACTCGCCCGTATAGTTGCGAATTCTCAAGTACGTACTCCGCAATGAGGTCACGTCACGTGTTGTGTTTTACGCTTGTAATGACGGCGATAGGGTTGCTGCCGTTCCAGAATGTTCACTGACGAGGTACGCGAGCGTTGTAGCAGGTCGAAGATCGAAGAACCGTAGGCCGCTTGGAGCAGATACAAATCAGGTTGTTGTTTTGGCTGTCTTGTGTGAGCTTGAAGCTCAATAAGGGTGACCCGATAAAATGCAACAGGCAGGCTAAGGCCACCGTCTTTGGAAACCTTTGGGGTTGTTATTGTATTACCGCCTTCGTTGCTGTGCGATAAGTTGTGTCGATTCTGGTGGAGTACGCAGCATAACTGAGCTGGAAAGACCGAGGGGTGGTAGTGGATATTACCGTCTTGGCGCGGGCAATGCCCCGATCGCGTGATGCCCGGGCAACAACCACCACATCTACATGAAGAATGTTACTATAGAGTTACAGCGAATCGTGATTATATTGCGATAACTTAGTGTTGTAGTAACTACATGGTTACAAATCTATTGTGCTATCTAGAATATTTTTTAGGCGTCTGGATCAATCGCGTCTTAATCTTTTGCGTTCGGACTACTATGGCAGCACTCCCAGCTTCTACACGAGGTGTACTAACAACAGCACGTTTCTAATGCTTTGTGGGAGGCTCAGAAGCTTTTGATGCCTTGCGTTTACCCTTTTGGGACAGTTTTCTAGCTTTTTGAGCGTCGCGAAGGGCTTTCTGGCGCTCCTCTTTGGCCTCTTTTGCAGCCTGCTCCTTCTCCCGCACCTTCTTGAGCCTCTCTCTTTCAATAGGCCTCTCTTCAACTAGCTGTATCTCTAGATCTCACTTTCAAGTAATATTGCGACGATAGCTATTGTGTGAGGCTGTTTTGGTGTTCGGAGCGATCGTTGCGCCGTCCCGATCGTCGCACCGTCCACCTCGGTGAAAGTTCCCGAACACACCTTTCCTATCTTCAGCATCTTCCCCAATTCGCATCTCTAACAAGTGAGAATGACATTATGCATCGTTCGAATGGGGTTTTGTGCCGAAGTACCTGGAAAGGTAGGTTTGAGGAGATTAGGGAAGATCGGGTGTTGAATGCTGAGGGTGCCGCTCCCGGGCCAATTAGAAAGTGGGGAATATAAGGATAGAGGCAGGATTGAAGGGAGTTAGGGTAAAGAGAGGTCTGGTGAGCGGGTTCGCTGCGGCTCATGGGAGACTAGCGATGTGACATTTAGACGTACGTAGGTTTGATTTCAATAAGATAGATGCGTAGGAGATTTGTTGTAGAGTCATACAGAGATGTTATTATAGGTGGACTGTTCATCGCGTATGAGGCAAAGTCGTGGGTATTTGATGAACAGGGTCCCTCGGATTTATCATGCTAATGATGTAACTGTACGGCGCAAAGCAAATTGTGTGTTCAAGTCTAATGATGTATATTTTACTATGTAAAGCTCGTGAAAGTAGCTATATACGATAAAGACATAGGTGATGCAAAGGTATTATGTTGCCGGAAACGCTTAAAGAACTGTGCTAGCGCAACGCTGTCAATAGTTGCTTCGATTACTGTTCTAACGCCAGAGTGTTACGATCTGGGCCAGGGAGCACCCGGGCATCCGCGTAATCACTTTGAAGGATCGTGCGGCACAGTCGCAGGATTGCGGCACGGGATTACGCCATAGTCACGTGACCGCTCGTTCATGAGCATGATGACGCTAGACCCATACGGGGCGCTCGTCAATGAGCATCAGCAGTCAGACCAATGACTGACAAGACACCTCAGTGTTCGTCCACAATCACCCACGCGCTCGTCAACGAGCGCAACGTTCATTAAGTATATAGCATAGGCACTGAACCCTTATGGCTCAGTGTGTTCAACGACTTCGTACAAGACTCTAGTATTCAATCTAAGCATTATACTTCTTTCTCAACCCCCTCGTCATATTACATCGATCTACCAATCGTGCTAGTACACCGACCCCGTCCATCGTACTCACTCGTTTCCAAGAACCAACTCTTAGGTCATCTTAGGACGGCCTTCACACAGAGTTAGAATATTTCGTCTACACAAGAGGCAAAGCTGTGCATAGCGACAAGTCCTGTAGCCACAGTTAGTAAACTACGGTAGAGATAATTACGTGAGGCGTGCGGGGTCGCCTACTAGTAGCCGAAGTATTGATCCGCGCGGCGTCCCTGCATAGCTTTGGGCATTACAGCAGGCGCAAGGCTGGTTATAGCTTACCGCGCTAACAGGAGGTTCTTATGGCTAGATACTAACCTTCTATACGTGTAGCGGGTCGTTAAAGCTTCTAAGTAGTGCGACAGTAGAGCGACGCTGTTATACACGCAGTAAAGGTTGTTTGTAACATTCGCAAAAAGGGTAGCAATACTAACGTAATCTTTAGTTAGGGGTATTAGGATAAACTTACAAACAGCTCTTGTATATCGCTAATATAAACTTACTATAACTATTAGGGTGTGCGAAGAAAGCAAAGTGCTGAAAGTCGGAGTACCCCTCATTTGTCCCAGCACGGCGGATGTCCCAGCAATCAGGGAAGGACGTTACTGTGGTTTTCATACCACCCCATATATCTCATCGTGCCTGGACCAAGACTGATACGGTTTATGAGGTAAGGACAAAGCGTTTGCCACGTGTGTCGGTCTGGTGCTACTCCCTTACCATTATGAGTACCTTCTACCATTACCAGCATGAGAGATATGTCGTGTAAATAAACCCTGATAATGGCCATATATAAGGTGGCTACGACAGCACAACAGAACAAGAATACAATTCACTTTGTACCCTGACTACTGCTTCGCGCGGTCGCACCTTGATATGCTGTATTGGCTGCTTCAATATATTATGGTGGCTTCATAGCCTCATTTTTGTGGGATGGTAATATTGTTGAGTGGCTCACTACGTGCCGTGGCTCATTACCGGTACGCGGCTACCATTACGACTAGCGTGATCCCTTGCAGCGCACACAAATATAAAGTGTAGACTCTGTGTGGATTGCGTAGCGCTTCAACGTCGTGGTTTCACCCCGTCCCCACAGGCCAGTGACATCGCGTTCGCGACCCTGCAGTTAGTGATATTTTGACGCGGCTCCCTGGTACTCTCGCCTGACACAGTCTCTTTAACTTCAGCCTATCCCGAGGTATAGATCGAATATGCGCCGTTATGGAGCTGCTAGATGCAGATTTTGCTGCGAAAAAGTTGATGTGTTACCGAGGAATCGCCCGGGTACCACTGCACACTTTAAAGTTTGAACACAGGGTCGTGGTGGACAAACATCGAAATCTCTCTGATGAGAACGTCATACGCTTGGAGAAGATCTATGAGCAAGTGGGCTGCTCGCGGCTGCAAGAGGAGAATGTTATAAACGCTGTCATCGAGGACGATGACCTCGTTGCAGCACTGTCCTTGCATGACATGTCATTAGATGACATGCGCAAACTCCAATGGCCACAGGATGCACCCGCTCTGCATCTTGAGGATGTGCAATGCCTCTCTGGCATGCACCGCATTGAGGCGGCACGACGCTTCCTGAACGAGAATGACAAATGGTGGATCGTAAGGCTGTTCTCCTATGGTTAGTTAGAAGCGAGTATCTCCTTACTTTTGTTAATGTGAGAGCAGATACCCCTAAGCCAGTATTAGTTCGTATTATTGAGTCATGCTCCAACGAACAGAAGCCTTCCGATGGCGAGATCTTCCGCAAGATTAGATTGTATCACCGAGAAAATGACCAAGAATCCCAAAAAAGATGGTGGTCTTGCCTGGAGAAGTCTAAGCCTAAGGATTTACGGCAGCTCTTAAGACGACCTTCACTTGCTGCCGGTTTCGATGCCTTAATTGACATGCCAGGGCTATGGGCTAAACTGCAACTTGGAGCGCTTCACAGGCTCTTAGTGTTGAAGTGTGACGAGGTATGTATACATTTATACAAAACAAGAAGCTTCCTAATTAGTACAGGAAATGACACTTTACTTGGATTATATCGCAAAAGCGTGGAAGAGAATCTTACGCTGCGGTGACACGATGTTGCCTTTCTCGGCTATTGACGCCGTTACTGTACAAAGCCTTGAGCTTCTCGCTCCTAAGCACTCGGACATTGACAAGAGCCTGGTAATTGATCTTATGGAACGTGGAGAAATATTCCCCTCGCAGAATGACCGTGGCATACGAAAAACCTTGGTGGAAAACATATGTGATTTTCCTGGCGTAATTCCGTCACTATGGACTTTTTTCGAGACACTAAAGTATTTGGAGCCTCTCTGTGAAGCGCTAAGACAGTTGCTGGGAGCACAGATGAAACGCACAATACGGTCAAGCCTTACGGGACTGTTCTTCCCTCCTGGCAAGAACATGGTGCAGCTTAATGAGACCGAAGACGTAGAGATCAAAGTTGGGCTCAGCCAGAAAGACGCAATGATGGTTGCATACACAGAGCTGTGGGCATTCTGTAGCCGTCACTTTGACGGGTTAACAGCGTATACACCAAGAAAGGAAACAGGAGGACCAAAACCTCGCGTGAAAGGACCCAATCCAGTGGCTTGGCAACACCTAGCAAAATTCGCCGTTTCTCGGGGCTTCCAAATAACACACGCAAAAGATCTTGTAGCGAAGGAGGAACGTTATCATTCAGAACTCGCTTTGGATTACCTTCGTAAAGCAAAGCCAATGTGTCCTACTTCCTCTAGTGACCACGTCCAGAGAGTCTTAACAGCGGTCCGATCATACGAGAGTCCTAAAACACACGATTCTATACTAGAACTCCCGCATCTTAGCCTAGATCGGCGAAGTGGTCGCCCTTTTGAGCGCGACTTTATCAAAGAGAAAGAGATAATGTTCCTCCCACAGCTGTATAGCGGTGCGCCATGCGAGGACGTAAACCTGAGACTATTGCGTCACGATCTTTTCTCGCGAATTTTTGTCTCTCTGGAACTCCAAGTATGTGATGTTTTGTGTACCAAAAGTCCTTGCTAACATAACACTAGACAGCTGACTTTGGATTACCAACAACTACTCCTGTCTTAGCCCAAGACGTTATGGATGTCGACATCCCGCCTAAACCACTAAGCCTAGATGCCCAGCATAATGACCTGCAACTACGTTATACAGCCCTTCAGCAGGATTATCAGAGCGTCTTAATTCAGCATGAGACACTCTCGAGCAAATCTAACACGCAATGCGACACTATTAGTCATCTAGAGAATAGGAATGCAGAGATAGAAGGCCTTTTAGAAAAGTACACAGCAGAATGCCAACAACTGAACGACACATACTACTGTGTTATGCAAGAACACAAGTCCTGCAAGAGACTTAAAGAACAGCTTCAGGATTTGGCCAATAGATGGAAAGCACAGGTAGAGGAGAATACAGAGCTTACATCTATATGTACCAAACTCCGACGAGAACTAGAAAAGTATTTAGAGAATCAAACACCGGATAAACAACTCCCAAGAGTGGAAGAAGTACAGGCGCCTGTTGCCGTAGAGGCCACGACCATGTCGGACATGGAATACAGCGACGACGAGTCAGTTTCAGATGATCTGCAACCATATACTTGGACAGCAGAGTCCGATAATCTGTATCAGTATGAGATTTTCCTTGCTTATGCTGCTACTAAAGAACGCGAATTGCAAGGGTATGGCTTTAATATAAGCCAAAGTATTGAGGAGGCGATACCTCAGATAACTGATGCCTTACGCCAAGCTAAAACAGCATTTGGTAATAACCAGCTTCATGTGATCACTATCCTAGGAATGCATCTCAGCAACACAGAGCCTGCCTATCTTTTCGGGTATCTTGAGGAAAGTCGGACGATATTTATCGGAAGCAAGTCCGTGCTAGCAGCATTCCTTCCCGCTTTGACTGCAGGAGCGTCTTCTTCACAACCAAATCATTCAGTTGTACCCATTAATCAGGCTGCTACCCAAGCTCTGGAAGAAGAATCTACCAGAAAAGGCAAACGAAAGCGAGGCGAGGCTACTAGAGAGATTACGGCTAAACGACGTCGCGCGACTGGGGCTGAAGTAGCACCATCTACTCTAAGTACGAGAGCCAAGAAAAAAAAATCTTTGGGGATCTTAAAATCTAAGAAATCTAGAAGTAGTGAGAGGGCTGCTGCTACCGATACGACCTGAACAGCAGCAGAGTAGCGACCCTACGACTTCAACATTCCAAGCAGAGACCTTTTGTTTAGCTTTGAATGATATTAAGAACCTAATTTATCGTCTATTTTTAATACACTACGTATAATAATGTTAACACTCTTCTACACTTGAAAGACTAGAGAGCGATCTTAGAACTAGAGGATTTTGAGGTGTTGGGAGTCCTTACTAGAAGGCCGTGCGGGATGTAGTCGTGTAAGGCCAATCGCTGGATTGGGCATACGGAACAGGTTCGTTTTCTACCGAGATCAGTTTATTGATGCATGCACGTCAGGATGTTGTCCTTCTGGATAACCCGGCACATTCTGATGTGCAGGCCGCACGGGATGCGGTCCCGTACGGCCCAATGCTGGATCAGGGACATAGAGCACTTTCGTTTCTTACCGAGATCAGTTTATTGATGCATGACTTGAACCCTTGATAATTGGCATTGACGGATCCCGCAAGGGATGTAGAGTTAAGCGGGCGTCTCGCAAAGCCAATTACGAACGCTGCGGGGTCACCAACGTTGCGTCGAGCCAGCCGCCTTAGCCTCCAAATTGATCGTGCGCTTGCATCGGCACTTCAACTGCTATTTATCACTTTGCGAACGTCTGTGGACGATGTTAAGTTACTGTATTCACGCCTAAACGTAACCTTCTTCGAACAACTCTAAACATTACGATTGTCGTATTTATCTTTCTATTGCTATTTCTAGTGTATTAAGGTAGTGCCTAGTCTTAATAAGTCAGATGTCTAAATGCACAATAGATACCGGTATCTAGCTAGGGCACGTTGATAAAAACGTTTACTTTCACATCAAGTGCCGTCAATAGGCCTTTTCCTCTTGACACTTCTAAGTAATGCTAACGCGGCAGGAGTGCTTGATATTGCAGCCTTACGCAAATCATCTAACAGATGCTTGCGGGGTTGTCGATGGGGATGGAGAGTATACGATCCAGATTATTGAATGTTAGGTTTGAGCATGGACATAGCTAGCGTACGTAGACATGGACTTAATTTTGAATCGACAACAATATACAAACTAAGATCAGAATCGAATAGCGTGGGTTGCATTTGAGCTAAGATAATGCAAAGTACAGCAGACGCAATGTATTCTCGAAATCCTCGTGCACCGCGCTCGATCTTGTACAGTACACTACCCTAATGACAGGCTAGGCATGGGCGCTTGAACAGCCAGTTAGCGAATAACCATCGCAGTATGTTGAGGATGCAAAAATGGGATGATCGTTCTGGATTGCCTTAGTTAACGTTATGTGGGCGTCCGGCCTGCTTAAAGCATCACGTATGCACAAATTGAGGTCGTCTAGAAGATGCATCCAGCAACAAACAGATCTCACAAGGCGAGTAGCCGAGTATATAGTGCGCCACTGAGCTCATGCCAACTTCTTGCCTCTACAGGCCTGAATCCGGGTTTTCTTTGACTTCAACATGCGACGTTTGCACTTGCTCATCCCGAGCGCGCTCTTTAGCCATGCATATGCGCAAACAACAATTATGCCGCTCCAGAATAACCGCGTTGAGCAGGCAGACTGTGCACGAAAGGTAAAGTAGCGAGGTACACGGCGGCCGAGTCCACGGCTGATGACTTGTCCCAGCTTCACTTCTGCTCAAACACAGCTTGGAGAGACTGCAGTGCACCACTCACTTCTTCAAATCGCTGTGTCGCCACCGATCGGTTGAACGATGTCGGTTCCATCGCCATCGAGCTAGGCTTGTGTTGTCGATTCTACAGGTAAGTTCAACCTTGCGACAAGCTAGTGTTCGAAGTCCTAACTACTCAGCGATGACAACTGCAACACGCTACTTACGGGTCAAGAGGGCGAAGAGACTTGGTACCCCGGATTAGAGCAGGTGTCTGACGACTTCAAGACGCAGGTGGGCAGTTACATGTGCAAGAACGGAACTCTTTCGTCAGACTGCCCAGGGGCTGGGGCAGGGAACGTGACTACATCAGGGGGCACTGCAACCCCCACTGCGTCTCAGTAAACAATCCAGGCTTATTTCGTTAGCGCCTTTACTTGTAAGTAGTTCATCCTATAGCGTCGTGCGTAGAGAATGGTTTCCAGCAATACTACAATGTGAGCCCAGTATCTAGACATTGCTGGTGTGTATTACTTCTATTGCTTCAGTTTCTGTTGTTCGGTACATGTCGCGCACAAGCATGCTTCGTCCTTTGGGAAACTTTTCCCGTAATTGACCGTGATTTCCATACCATCCCATATGTCTCGGCGGGCGCGAAGCATGAGTCTTGCCCTACCAGAAACTATCCTCACTGTCATCTCTGCACAAGGATCGCAGGCATGATTGACCAGGCGAGCCCAGTTGCTCTTCTTCTTGCAACACAGTCGGCAGGTTACGCCTACATCAGGTCGCTCGAAATCGACAGATGTATAGCTGCCGCTAGGCCAGTCCAGCGGTTTCAACTCACCAACCAGCTCCTGGATATAATCGCCCTTCGTGAAGGCTAAGCCACCACTCGTAGTCGCCCGAGCTTGAATGCCCCGTCCCTTCAGACCGTAGTCGACAATTCGATGGCGGTTGTGATGCAAGTCGGCGAGGCAGATGCACTCTACCAAGCCACAAGTCTTACAGGCACTAGGTGGAGCCCACGTAGGATCCTGCGGCCAGTCCCATGGCCAAGACGGTGGTCTGGGCCAGCCATGCGCAGGCGTATAGGAGTTGACCTTCGGATAAGAGACGGGTTGCAAGAGCGCGAGCATCTTAGCTTCTGAGAGACCGTCGAAAGACGCTACGTTCTCGTACTCAAATGCGAACTCTACGTCCTTTACGAACATGTCCTGAATGAAAACACCGACCTGACATCGCGCCTCTAGAAGCGTCCGCTTCTCAGCCGCTAGACCTTGGAAAGCCTCGATGCTCGCGTTTGTCATGCTATGATAGTGATTCTCAGGAATGCCGGTCAGAGGGAGGAGGCAAAGGAGGCCGTGTCCAAAGCCTTGACAGATCTGGAAGATCTTTGTCGCATATGTTACGCGTTTTCTTAGCTGCTCGCGGTCTTTTTTCGTGGCTCTGACGAGGCCCTGCGCTTCCAGTATCTTATCATATACGGAGCCGTCCAGACGGAAGGCACCGTTCCGTTTCGAGCTCATATCGGAAGCGAACGCATACTGCGCTGATTTCATGTGTAGAGCGTCTAGCCAGCTGCGGTGCTCAGCAAGACGGATTCTCATGTCGGAGGCAGCAAGCCTCGCAATTCTGTCGCTCGCAGCGGGAGCAAGCTCGATTCGAGTCAACTGGGATCTCCAGGCTTGGATTAATGCTATACAGTTACGCAGAGCAGTTGGGCCAAGTAAAAAACCTAGCAGGCGTTCCTCTGTCGGTGTAAACACCGAAGCTGGGATAGACGATCCCGAGTTCTGAAAGAGTGTTTTGCATTTTTTCTTAACATTGCCAAGGTCGTTCTGTTTCCGCTTGTTTCGAAGAGGCGTCTCGTCCTCAGTATCCAATTCAGGTAGGAAGCTTTGACGAGTAAGCACGTTTTGGCCACATTTCCTCTCCCCGTTCTCACACCAGACATAGCTTATTGGGTCATCAGGGGCGCCTGTGAATTCATAGTTGATAGCTGCTGCAAAGTTCTTGCCAGTGTTTCGGACTTCATGGTAAACACGACCTGGTAGAGTAACCAAGACGTCTCCTGGTTTTTGGCATACGATCTCAAAGTCAATACCCCTCTTCTCGAGCCATCGAGGTCCTACGATGACGTTGTGGTGTCGCACAAACTGCGAACATCCTCTCGAGTCTTGGAACTGGTCTCTGATGCAGCGCTCAAGTTTCTCGGCGCTGCTTCGATGAACGATGATCCAGTGCTTCTCTGCGCCTGCCAGCAGCAGATTCGCAGACCCCGTGTTACCGTCTTCGATGTGCAATGTTGCGGGTGTGTTGGGTTCGCCGCTGACGTACCAGTATGGCCGGTTAACGCCGGGGATTTCGGGCCTGCGATTGCACTGCGAGCCAGCGTCTAGCAGAGTGTTGATGCTGTGATCAGACAAGGGTTCGCAAATTAAGTATTGAACGCGGTCAGGGGGTCTTGCTATCCATGCCTCGAACTCTTCCTTTGGCTGCTGGGATACACAAGCGTCATCGAACCCTTCCATTTCGCAGAGGTTGAGCGAGATGTCTTTGTCCACTCGCGCGTGTAGACAGTCGGCGTCTCCTTGCGTGAGTGCAAAGCCTTTGATCTCGTTCTGATCTAACGCCTCGGCGCTGTGCAGGAGTTGCGCGAATTCCGAAGCATCCCAGCGCTTTTGCACTTGCAGAATGAGATATCCGCGCTCGTCGACATTGTGGCACAGCAATTTCGCTCGCGCCTGTTGGATAGTGGCAACCATGTTCTTCCCAAGCTGTGGAGGTAGGCATGGGAAACGCAGATCCGAATTCCCTGTTCTACGATTCGAAAGCCGCCGCTCTGTTGGAATCTTGTCGGCGACATGCACTTGGCTGGGTAGCGCTGAAACCTCCTCCTCGAGTGTCTCCTGCTCCGGTGTCGCTTCCTCGAGTCTCTTCAGTTGCTGCGTCTGTCGCTCTTCAAACTCTGCTAGGTGCGCTAGCCATGTTTCGGCAATTCTCTTGTAGCGTGCCAGATATGGGAATATGGAAGTTGGCCGCTTCGAGGGGGAGTTTCTCGGCCTATGTCTACTATGATCGCGTTCGTTGTAGGCTTCGCTAGGCTTATCGTGATCCTGTTTGTCGTGGGCGTCTGCGGCGTTGACCGCTTGGAATTCCTTTATACCCGAAAGAAGCTCTTCGGCATCCGATATTAGTTTTTTAATGAGCTTGTCTTGATCAGAAAGTGGCGCTACCATCGCGAAACAAGAGGTATGAGACTTGATGTTCTACATCGCGGTGCAAGTACACGTGGACGCGATCTGAACGCACGGGCCACAAGTGCCGACAGGGCGCTTGTGATCCGTGCGCAAGCTCGGCATTTGCTCTTTCCGATTGCTCATGTGCGAAGTCAGATGATCAACCTTGATTACTCTATTGCGTAAACGTGGCACTTCTACACATAATATCATGCTGGCACTGGTTGACGTCTCTTGATAATGACAAAAAATCGTTAAGCTCGTCTTTTTTTTGTTATTGCTGACGTTCGAAGGCCGGGCCTTTTAGAAATCTATGATCGAGGTAGGACACATAAGCGAACATATCTACTTTCACCTCAACAGCTGTTGGTAAACCTTTTTCTCTTGATACCTCTTAGCAATGCTAACACAGCCGGAGTGCTTGATAGTGCAGCCTTGCGCAGATCCACCAACAGCCTGTGTTCATCTACGTCGCGGACAGTACGCAGACCAGATCCTATCAGCTTCTTCTGAATCCAGTACTGCGCCAGCCTCACAACAGCATGCTCTGATCTGTCCCTCCAAGACGTATGCTTCCCTAACATGTTATGAGTCGCTTGTACACCATTTACCTCCTGACCCTGCGTCTGCAAATCAAAGATATTAGCATCTGCAGAGATCACGGTACGCTTATCTTCGCCTTCGACTTTGATGATGAGATCGCTGCTTTGACTAATGACCACAAGTGCTTCCGCAATAGCAGCATTGGCCTGACACAGTTCCCGAACGTGTGATATGAGCGATCGAGGTGATGCTGCGCTGATTGTCCGTAGCGCGGCTCTGACGTGTGCGAGATCGTCTGCCATACCAATCGGACAAGAGCAGGACACAGCTATCTTGCGTAACTTATTGCGTCTTGTTAGGAAAGATGTAACTGCTAGAGTCTGATGATTGCGATCTCTTCTATTTAAGCAGTACATTTGCGTATAGGATAGTAATGTTTTGCGGGTGTTGTGACTGGCTCGTTGTTGCTCTGCGTTATCCCAGTACTGGTGGATGAAGTGGATGGCAACTAGAACATTGGACTGCTAGAAAAGGACCATATATCGTGCAAATCTATGACGAGCTGCAATATTGCGAGGCGTGAATAAAAGGAAGCAGGTCTAGAACATCTTCCCTTGGCTCGATGCATTTAATCTCGCCCGGTCCCAGAAAGACACCTCGGATCTCCCATGTCCTCGCTCCGATTGCATTAAGTATGTGTCTTGTCGTAGCCATCAGTTGTATCTATAAGCCACACGACGTAGGAGGGTACTCTCAGCCTATTTCACGACGCGATCGTACCCTAGCACTCCGACATCAGATTATCTGTGATATTAGCAGCTGGATTGATCATGTTAGGATAAGGCCCAAGCCGTCCTCTGAACCGCCACCATATTACCACTGACGAATCGCTCGGCAAATGGGTTACTGAGATGAGAGTATGCTCTCCCAACAGCGTGAGCTCGTGGGCTTTTGTCTGCTTTGTCCTATCTATTGTCGTACTCTGTGGTTCTCTGCGCTGACTAGCGTTGGTTAATGATAGGTGATTAAAGGGCTACTGTGCCACTCGCCACAGCAGTCCATGCGTTGAGGCTAATAGGTCTGTTCAGAATGCATTTGAATACTCAGCATTGGTAGCGTCTGGTTTTGCGTAGTAGATGAATTTGATACATTGTGTTCGGCAGGATCTTGCTATGTTCTCAGCGTATCGTGAGGCCCAAAATAATACAACGGCAGACTAGATAAGGCTAGGGATACTCTACATATAAGGATTCCACAGCTACGCTTCCGCTTAACATGCTGTATTCAAGGAGTGCTCACGCTGGTCACTATGGTAGCTAGGTCCAGCAAAGCGACTGAGTCTCCTTGAGATCGAAGCATACGCAATATCTTGAGATCCCGACTTAGGAGCGGAGACCTTGGCGAGACTCTGGACAACCTATCAACTGTGCGAGAGTGAAGGGTATCCAGAGTCGTCTCTGTGAGTTTCGTTCGCTCGTCTAACCACCTGTAGATTGCGGAAGAATGGAGTGCTTGGAGGATAAGCACATTCTCAAACTCCCTGGGCTGGGTTAGTGTGGAAAGTGACATGTAAAATGACGGGACAACTTGCGCGTGAAGCGACTCCATAGGGTTGCTCGGCATTACTGGGCTGTTGTTCGTGCTTTGAAATGTCTCGTATGCACTGTCGGTGCCCGCACCGATACGGTCAAAAGCGATGGTACTTGCGACAGCAGCCTGCACCCAACTGTGGATGACTCCAATTAGTCCTCGCTGGCCTGCAGACGGCTTGTCCATTGTAGCAGAGAAGCACTCGCAGTCTCGCCCGATCTCCAGGTACGGCCGTAGCAATGTGCTTATGCCATTGTAATACTCTGCTCGTAGCGAAGCTCTGAGAGGGTCGGTTGATGGTAGCTCTTTGTGTTCCCATGCTAAATGTGACGGAAGCGCTGATCTCCAGTTTTCCAAGATATTGATTTGACAGTTTGCAGTGTTCGTAAGATATTCCAGGAGCTCTTCATCGGATTTCCCAGCGGTAGTGGGCGTAAGCTTCTGCACTCCATCGAGTATCTTCCGGAGTAGCACCCTGGTTGCGTACACCATTTCAGGACCTTCTTCCAGGCTTTTTCCAGGGGGCATGTCGCTTCCAGAGATAGAAACAAAGTCCGCCGAGATAATGTGGAGGCAAGCATTGATGCTACTAGAGGAATTGTTAGAGGGGTAGCCGAACTTGAGTGTAGTAACTGACCGTGCCAGATCACGACATATCCAGGCAGTTCTCTTCGTTTCCTCGCATATCGGGGTCTTCTGGTTTTGGCCGGCTGAGGCGTCATTAGGAACACATGCACTACATCTTGTCAGTCTGACCTTTGAGAGAACGGTGACTGATCTTACTAGTAGCCGAGATCCATGTATATGCGGTACGCACAACCAATGTTTTTCCAACTCTCACAAAGCCTTCCGACCTGGTTGGTATATAGTGCAGCCAAAGTCATGGTCTGTGCAAGAGCGACACTGTTTGCTTCCCGCTCGCGGGCGAGGATGCCCTGGGCGTAAGAGTAGTATTCCATGCCTGGAAGGATACCGGAATGTCTTGAACCGTCGCGGATTGTAATACAACTTCCAAGTGCGAGAAAGAGGAGGACATTGGCATTGTGTAAACGTGGCGTGATCGAATCCCTACGTTCCGCTGCGGTATCACTGTACTCTTCGATAAAATCGTCGCACATTTTCCGAGGTGCGTCAAACATCGGGTTCAGGATATGAACATTTCCAATATATGCCTCCGACAGCTCGCGCAACTTTGGGGACGAGAAGAGTGTCTTGTGAGTCTCTTGATCAACTTCAAGCGATTTGAGGTGCAAAGAGCCAGTAATAAGGAGTCCCCCGAGGCTTCTCGATGGTTCTTTCTGCTGCTGAACGAGAGCACGCACTTCGTGAAGCGTTTCTGTCGTGGTTCTGACTATCTTCAAGTCTCGATCATTCCTAGGAATGGTCAGTGGCAAACCATGACTCGGATAATAGCAACATACCTTGCTGGAGGTACCTTCTCGTACTCGCACTTCTTGTTGTTTTCTGAACATTGCTTGCAGGGAGAAGATTCGTCGCATTTCTGCTTGCTAGTCCGACATGACACACAAGCCTGCTGCGCTCGATGCTTATGCGTCTGAAGTGTTCCCTCGTTGCGTGAGTGTGAGTAGCCATGTTGCGCGTCGGAATCAGATAGATTGAACATTGGGCTTTCGAAGAAACAGATCACAACAGAGCCAGGCAATGGAGACCTGAGGGGTGAAGTGGTGAGAAGGGACAAATAAAGGCCCAAACAGTAGGTGATTCGAGCATACGTCAACAGACTGAGGTAACGAGGGACTTGTCTAGAAAACTAAGTCTCAGCAGAGAACGGGGCTCCGCCAAGATGTCTAGATCACTACAAGTAACGTATTCTAGTACAGACGCTTCCGAGGTGGCGTGTCACTAGCTGCATCGGAACAGGAGCGCTAGCAGCCAACACGGCAGAGCGTGATCACAGTGTCCTCTCCCGAGGAAAGAGGGCGCTTTTTTCATTGGCATTTGATTCAATAGCCTTGGGAATGTAAACAAAGGCAAACCAGCCTTTGGAGAAACTTTGGGTATGCGCATGCGCACCGAAAGAAATGACATTCTATACACTATGTCTCTCGTTCTATACCACAAGGTTTGTTGATGCTATCAATCGAAGAGAGCGCTAATTGCTGTCTCATAGATACACTGACCATCGGAAATCGATCTAGACCAGCATCGTGAGCGTGTGCAAAAAGGTGGTAGTGAGGCAGGATATTACCTCGCATAGTTTCTTTAAAGTTCCCGTAAAGCTTTAGGAGACCCTGGAATGGGAATTCCTCACAGCGCATACGAACAATGGCTGTCCCAGTGACAAGTTCCCCATCCTCAGCCCAACATAGGAAGCTCGATGTTGAGCACTCGTTCTTCTTAGCCACGATCTGTACGAAGTCGTGTACGCTGTCGGTAGCAAGATGACTCGAGACGAGAGGGAATGCGCTTTCGAGAGACGAGTTTTCTCCCTTCTTTCGCATTCGTTGAATGGATTCCAGTGTACTGATACAGAAGGTTATGATGCTGTCGTCGACTGTGCCTGTAGGTTCAAATCCGTTTCGTCTGAAGATAGTATAGTCGAACCCATCCTTTCTTGTTTGCAGGAGCTCACTGAAATCATTGACGTCAGGCATCGATTTCGGTAGTTTCGGTGTCCTAGGTGGTTCGTTTGAAGTGGGAAACACTTTTTCATAGTATTCAGGTATCCAAGAGAAATCAGGTTCGGACGCGGGATAGACAGGGTCGCTGTCCATTTTCGCACGCTGTGAAAATGGAAGACTGGATAAACTTTAAATAATGATTTGGAAAACGA
Source organism: Drechslera avenae (assembly GCA_034640345.1). Taxonomy (NCBI): domain Eukaryota; kingdom Fungi; phylum Ascomycota; class Dothideomycetes; order Pleosporales; family Pleosporaceae; genus Drechslera; species Drechslera avenae. Next base: position 42,342 of record JAXRVH010000069.1, on the reverse strand, counting down.
GGCTTTGGAAATGCTTCCTGGCGTTGCAGCTAGCGCGATATCAGAAACATCATGGCGAGAGGTTTGACTGCAGCATTCAGCTCCTCAACAACCAACACATGCCTGCATGTATCACGGACACTCAGCAGCTTCCAGGCCCAATGAATAGTGCGCTAAGAGTGACAGAGCTCTTTGAAAGCTCCGAATGGACGGCGCTGCATGCCTTGTCCAAATGCATCTTCTCCACGGGGAGCTCTGAGTCGCGCAGCATGCATCAAATGTACAAGGTAGCACACATCTCGTAATGCAGCCTGCATACATAGTACGACATAAATACCGACCAACACAACTAACCATGCCTGGGCACTCTTTCCCCGCCAATTGATCTCTCTGGTGGCTTCGAGGGCAATAATGATGCACGGCTAGGTTGACATACGCGGACTACTAGCAGCGCATGAATTAGCGGTGACAGAGCGTCCATTCTGGACCAAAGCAGCTCTTCTCGCTTGCGCATCAGTATCCGGGGTGATCATCGCGATGAGACGGCCTTTCTTTATGGACTATCCATATTACGAACTGCTTTCATAGGTAGCCACATTTGGGCGGAATTGCTTCTGATATGGCCAGACGTTTGTGCACATAATCATGCTAAGAAAAAAAGAGTTGTATTACATGGCTACTGATAAGAATGGCTCGAATGAATTAATCGCTCTTCTCATGTAGAGCCAAAGGTACGCAGACAAGTGAACAACCTTAGCCTGACTCCAGCAAACGGCGGTCATCTTCCTCAGATACAAGATCTTCGAGTTGGAGATGGCTTGCCCAAATTGTACGCGGTGGTATAGAAAAGCCTTCCTTATGCATGTACGCTGCTAAGTCGAAACCATGAGACTCCATAACACCTTTTACCTGTTCCTCTTTTTTAAGAAGCTCATGGAAGCTTACCATTGGCATAAGCTGAACTGTACCGTAGAAAGTGCGTACGAGAACCCTTATCCCGTAAACACCTTGTAGAGTTGCCTCCACATGTTCAATCCAGAGTACGTCTTGGACTTCAGCAAATAGGGAAGTATCTGCCACTTTCCTTGACTGTTGTGTAACGTCAAGAGTTGGACTTCGAGGGAACTTGTCCCACGTCTCCTGCACGCATGTCTTGGAAGAGGCGTGCGATGCCGCAGACGATGAGACATTGCCAATGTGTCTTGTATGTTTCTCCTGATGGAAATCGAAGAGGTGTTGACGGTCGAATTTCTCTCCGCACATGCTACACTCCCTAGCAGGCACGAGTAAGCCCGAAGCAACTGTGCGTGGAGAGGAATCATCTGATATAGCGGCTCGCACAAGTGGCGTCTCGGAAGTAGGGCTGGGAAGAGCAAACGCTGTTGTGCTTCGTGGTGGACCCGTAGACGAGTTCAGATCGGCGGCAGTGTCGCTTGCTGGGCGTCTGTGTACATGATTTCCTGTGGTAAGTCAGCTTTCTATGCTAGATAGATACAGTCAAGATCATTACGACCATGCGAGCATGACCGATATGAGTAGGAGCAACTTACGAGGTGGGTAGGTAGCTACGCTGTCCTTGAGGGCGAGTAGTTCCGTGTCGGTGTTGATTGTAGCCGGAGGAATGGTTGCAGGCGGAGCAGCGCTGCCAGCGCCTGAAAATTCAAGACTGCGATCTCCAGGTAGGGAACGCATGAGCCAAGATCCGAGGAATGATCGAATCGACCTAATACAGGTCAAACATCCATCATCATCCTCATCTTCTGTCTTGTTTTCCCCATAAAAGTCTTCCAAGGCGGCCTGGGAACCTTTCAAGGATCTAAATTCTTTCTCGCTGAACGTGAGCATGTGCTCCAGCTTCGTGTCTGGACCATTGCTATCCACAACCCTCGCCTGGAATCCTTTTCTTAGTTTCCGTTCGATGGCGACCACTCTCCGTTCCTGTGATGGTTAGATCTAAACGAAGCAGGGATAGGCTCATCTACCTCCGTCGTGCATGCAGGTTCGCGAGTTTGAGCCATTTTGTCTTCGAGGCCAACAGAGGGTGCAGGCCCTTCGTGCAGCAAGGCAACCGGTGAAGGACTGAAAGGGCGGTAAAGAAATGGAGGACTTCTCAGCCTCGTGGGTGCATGATATATTACATATCAGCCATCCGATCATCATCAAGCTCAGTAAAGCCACTAATGACTTGATAAAGAAAGGCCGTCGGAGTACCTTCAGCTAATCCCTTGGTGGCGGCCGAAGCGATGCTGCCCATGCACCTGTTGCTTGACGTCTTTGTCCAGAGTACGGCAGACTTAATTAAAGATGTGGATTACTAGTCCATAAAAGTGGTCTTGAAGCATTTAGTGCGCTAGCCCATGCACTTCATAGATGTGCAAGCCTGTTCAACGAGTTGCTGGGAGGGCGAGGCGGGGCGCCGGGACGACCTACGTTCTCGTCACTAACCGAATCAGTGCGGCTGATCAGAATTCTGATCAGCCGCACTGATTCGGTTAGTGACCTTTGAGCGCAGCTGACATGAGACCTCCTGAGAAGACGGACACACCAACAACAATGTCGTGTCTATGTAGCAAGCTGGAAGCGGGCCAATACGATGGATTAACGGAATCCGAGGTAAACATATCACCTCAAAATTCAGACTTATGCTAACCTTAGGAGATTAATTGCCTTCGCAAAGCCTTTCGCAACGCGCCGCGGTTATTCCAAAGTCAAACTGACCTGTGCGAAACACTCCAGAAGTCATACTCAAAAAAGACTCTAGTCAACAAGGAATGGTGGTCCAATCCCTGCAGCTTTCTGAGATATGACGATGTAAAGACCGGCGAGAATACCGTCAGGCTATTTGTTATCTTACAACGACTGAGTGGCGCAACGCAACGCATCCAGAAACGTACGTCATGCGTAGCCTTAGCAGACTTGCACCCCAAAGGTACAGATCTAGACAGTCTAGTGTCTCGCGTTCGCTCGTATCCTGGGATTGCCGACACGAGTAGCGAAACAGATGTGAGGACGAGTTTGACTAATCTCATCTACAACGGCCGCAAGTGGAGGAAAATAATCCAGCTTTGCGCAACCATACATGGCTCCAACAAGGCATCAGACTTCTCTGGCGCGATCTGGCTACTTGATAAAGGATCCTAGTAAGTAGACTTGAGTAGCTTTTTACAATTGACTGATCATCAGCTGGGAGAAAGCGGACGACCAGACTTGTACAATTGCATTGGAAGGGCTTGGTGATAGCTTCTTCAGCGATTGTAGAAAGTATGCCCCAAATGTCAACTCGGTATTAAGTTATCTAAAAAGAGGCAAGTAATTGAATTCCATCATGCTCAACCTACTAAGGGTTACTTAGATGGCATCTTTCGTCCATATCAAGGCAATGTACAGGAAAACCAGACTTCCCCCGCTAAAAAAAGACGGAAATTGAAAGGTAATTATGAGGTCATCTGTCCGACTCTCTTTAATGCCGACATATTTATAGGAACCCACGATGAGAGGCTCATACCCAACACTGCACCAACCCCGGTTGGCGGAGGGTCTCAAGAGCAACATCTCGATGTTCGACAAGTCATCGAGTCAGCTACGAAATCGACCTTCGTCAGTAGTGCTCTGGCGAGGCATTCAGGAGGCGCCCCCAACCATCAAGCAGTCATCAGCAGTAGTATGGATGCCAATATTGCACCACAGAGCCTACAGTCGTCTCAACAGACCAACAACCACAGCTCCCATGCCTCCTCGTTGAGGGCAGAACAAGAAGGTAGATCTCTCAGAACATCTTTCTGTATCTTGCTAATCATACATTGAAGCCTCACCTGGTGATACCGATGTCGAACCGCATATCATGCAAGAGGATGAGCAGATTGACTCTACCACTACCTCAGACGATACACAATCCACTCATGAAGATTTTCGATTCCTGGGCATCATGAATGCAGCAAGTGTCCTTCAGTCACTGCATCATCACAGCTATGGCTGTACGGGGGTTGCTGCAACCGAGATACGCCAGCAGCCAATATCCTCATACCCAAACTCATTCCAGCTTGAGCAGTCCTCGGACCTGTCTCCTGACCTTGAGAATCGGATTCACCCGTCGCCAAACACTTTAGACAGGGAATACGGTACATTAGAGCATGGTAGTACTGGGAGGGAGGCAAGCAGTACGGCAGTTTCGAATGACGACGAACGTCCTTCCCTTTTGGTCGCAGACATGCGCATAGGGAGCGAACGTTTGGGAGACCTCGATATATTCACTGATTACCACTAATTCCTAATCACTCGTCGGCTCGGTAAACAGTCTTTGTGTAAGGATCGGAATATCCAATGGCTCTGGCAGGTACATGACCCCTCCAAATACCAAGATGACTGCACCATGCTGTAATTCCACTTCATGTTCCTTCCCAGCCAGCTTGCTTCGCAGCTGTAGCTTCGCGTCGCAGTTTAGGGTATGGAAAGGTTGGAAAATGATGATCTCGTTTTTGGAAATTTCTAGCCAACTAGGTGGTTCCTGAGATGCTGGCCGCGCTCTAAGCACTATGGGCGGAAGTTCGTATTCTTCAGGCCTTGCCTTCCTTATATTCGCTTTCGCGAAGTCTCTCACCAGGCGTTGGACATCTTGCACCTTGCATCATATTAGCGATTATCGCCCTTAGTATTGACCTATATCAACCATACTATAGTTTTATTGAGCTGAGTTCTGAACTCTGACGTTACTTCTCCAGGTATATGCGATAGTGCCATTCTCTTTCGTGCTGTGTCGTTCTCAAATTCCACGTCATTCCATTGATGGTCGGGTAGCAAGGCGATCGTTTCGGAGATTTTGCGAGCTTCCTCTGCAAGACCTGTTTCTATAACCTTGAAAAGTGCCATAGTGAAGCCAATGTCGCAATACTGGAGGTTAAGTTACGGTTAGGCAGAGAAGGGCAGGCATTAAAGTTCGGTATCACCAAAATGACACTTAAAGCATGCAAAGATCACTCATAGACGATGCGGCGGTGCATGCGGGGCACTCTACGCTATGTTATTAGACCTTTCCCGGAAAAACAATACTCCCTCGCTTGCCTGCCATTGGCTAGAACAATTCGAGCCAATCAACGTCCCATTGATTCACACACATCCTGTCCACCCATGACTTTCAACCGCGACCGTAACCTCAACTGTTTCTAGAGTTGTCAAACTCAACCCAGAATGCCTCGTTTTCTTCGGTACTCATCTGTCTCAAGGATCCTCCAGTTCTGGGAGCCCAGCGGTCGCGACTATTAATGTTGCTGTTGTTGACCGCTGATGAAGCACGATCCTGTTCCTCACTCTGAGTTGGAGAGACTGAAGGAACGTCCAGGCGTGCGTTGCTTTCGACCGGAGCAGCGACGAACGCATGAGTCCATCTTCCTCTTTCCTCGATTAACGGTTCTTCCATATAATCGGTCAGGTAGGTCGGATTACCTCCGCTCTCTGGGACGTTACTAGTGATGCTTGTCGCAATTGGATGGTCGCTGCTAGAGACGTTTCCATGGGAAATGAGGTAAGCAGTGTCCTGGTGGTCCGTTAGGGCAGAAGCATCGAGGGCTGTGTTCGACCGGAAGTTCTCTGTGTCACTTTCAGAGCACAGGCCATTCTCATCGCTATTGAGCACGTTGTGGGATGTTGTGAGTCCCTCAAATAACACTGGCCTCATATTCTGCCATGCGTGGTTTGGACGTCTATGGGCTTCAATGGCGTTCTCAGGAGGAACAATAAGTTCACCAGTCCATGCTTCTCTATCCTCGCTTGATGAAGATGCTCCTGGCAAGTAATTACTCAAGCGTGTTGGGCGTCTGTCGTCTCTAGGCGTGCTGTCGCGAGTGCTATTATCGGGCGTACTACCGTGAACTAGAGAAGAGTTGCTAGCCCTTCTACCCGGATGGTGACTGGAACGGTCGAACGGCGGCCATGAATCTGTGGTCTGCAGCTGCAACGGGGTGTTTGGGCGGGCTGGTGCTCGTCCATCACTATGGTTGGCGAGTTCATGCCGAATAACAACATCAAGGCGCATTACTGGGGTTGCGGAGCTGCTTGCTGTAATGTCTTCGTCTGGAGCAGCTCTGCTTGGCTCGTCTTCGCTGTACTGGCTGAAAAGCGCAAGCTCAGTGTGTGACTCCCTGCTCACCGGGCCCAATCGCAGTTCGCTCACGTTGACCGAAGGTGGAGTATTTATTGGTGTGCCTGAGCTGGCCTGCACTCGTCCATGGCCATTTTCAATAACATCTCCACTGCTGTTTTCGGCTTGTCGGTGGGTATAGTCGGCCTCAAAATGGACAGTAGCATATACACCCCCAGCTGTATTGGAGTCGTCGCCTCGCAACTCTAAATCTCTCGGGGGATATGAAGGGCGTTGATCACTGGATATTTCGTTGACGAGTGGGGTAGAGTTGAACATAGTGGCTGTGTCGCTTGCTTCCCCAAGAGGATGACTGGAAAGTGCGGCCGTTCCGCTAAGCGGCGCCGAACGACGCATAGGGTATGATGGCAATTCACTTGCATGGAAGCCAAAGGCAGTAAAGTCGGCCGCTTGAGAAACTCTGAGGGATCCGGAACTGTTCGCCTGTGGAGGACCAGGCTGTAGGGCACCGGACAGGCTGAAGTAGTCGTCTCGAGGCACACCAAGTGTTACCGAAGTGTCTGTGACAGCAACTGGCGGGATTCCAGAGTAGGGAATTTCAAAGAGGTCGAAACCGTCAGGCCCCGAAGTTGTAGACTGATTGTTGTTGGAAGCACTTTCTGATTGGGAAGTGTCAGGCTGTAAACCAAGCTCTTGTCTATCCATGGCAGTCATTTGGCGCGCTATAGAACTCGCACGTATGAAAGGCCCTCTAGGACGTTGCGTTGCATCGGGGCGGAAAGCCTCATAAAGCCTTCGAACAGTGGGATCGTCTGTATAATCCACCGTCCCAACTGCAGAGGGCGGCGTGTCATTTTGATCATTTAGAGCGTTGTCTCTGGCTTGCTGGTCACTATTGATATTATTATCGGTTGGGGTTGTGCGCTGGGCTTGGTGATTGCCATTCACAAGTCCTCCATTGACGGTGTGAGTACCAACACTCGAGATGGAGGGGTTTGGATGAGTGCTGGACGTGATGGGGGCGTTTGCTGGTGGGTTGAGGACCCGCCAGCCTGTTGCATCAGAGGCATTGAAGGCAGAGGAGTTTGAGTGGTTGTTAGAGTCGGACATGGTGGATGAAAGTGTATGATCACTGTGTAAGCTCAGCATGTGCTTTGAAGACGAAGTTCAAGAAGGACCGAACCGGCTTTGGATGGATGCGAAGAGTATCTCGAGCGGAGTAACGAATCTGTCAAGAAGTTTTATGGAGACTATGAGTCTTAAGCAATGCTATTGCGAGTGGGACTTGAGCCAGGTATGGACGAGTGATAGGAATCAAGTATAGTGTGAAAAACTTAGACGTGGAATGAGTCGAGCAGGATACGCTTGGGCGGATGCGTAGATGAAATATAAAGTGAAGATGTGTTGCGAGCCTTATACTTCGGTTCCCACACTCTGCCCAAAACTCCCTTATCCTGTTGAGCAGTGCTGCAGAAAATGGTGGCATTCTTCTCGTCGGGAAGATACCTGCAGGTGTGATGAGGCTTGCAGGTTCATTGTTTCGCTACGTTTACCCAGGCTTAGAGTATTGGATCCTGAATCGGACCGCTCTTAGGGATGCACCTAAGTTTGAAGGCAGTACAAGTCAAAGAGATATACGCGGGATTCCAGAAACATTCCAGCAAGTTTCCAACAGTATTCCACTGGATTCCCAACAGTTTTTCTACGTAACTTCTGTCTCGAGTTCTGATATCTCTGTATGCCTTCCTCGGCCTTTCATTAGACTATAGTTGGTCAGCCATTCATTGAGGTGTCTCATCGACCTTGGGCCAACCTCAAGTACCGTCTTATCCATGATCGCGCAACGTATTGATCCAATCGCTGCGCACGGGCCGTGTTTTCATTGCTGAGCGCAGCGCCCGAAGAAAGCACAATTTGGTTCGAGTTTTGGTGAGATTCAGATTCAGAACCAATAACTAAAGTCGTTTCGGCGCTTTGCTGCGCTTCGACATACGGAGCAATTGAGATTTAGACGAACATCCGACAAGTTTCGCTTACTAAGGCACTCATTGCGTCATGCCCACGTGATGCAATGCCCCGCTCATGTCTTGGCTAAATGTGGCCCAAGTAAGGCACCTGTTGGGCAGCCTCTGATGTGTCATTTTCTCCGTCTTCCTCACCACACACGATAGCGAGGGTCATCCTTTTTTAGGATGAGACTGGAGCAAGGTACGTGCAGGTGTCGTTCCAGACGCATTCATATCTCGCCCGCGCATTTCAGCGTATTTCTGAGGTATAAGAGGTTCCAAACCCATTGTATGCGCTGCCCCAATCTTTGACAACAGTACCATACTGATCCGTAGCTATAGCACCCCTGTTCCTCCACGAGAACCGCCTTCCCTAACTTTTCAGTTTCTCTACTGCTGGAGACAGTTACTCTCCGCTACTTTCCCGAAAACCTCTCGTGGAGTGTATCGACTAGGACATGACATTGCGTAAAGTTAAGGCAGCAAAGTCTTCAACAGACGAAGAACTAGTTGATATATGCAAAAGAGAGGTATGCCTATGACGGTCGAGCGGAATTGTACTAGATACTGATCTTTGAGTAGCTATACTGCGGCGAGTGCGAGATTCAGGCCGGTCCGTTCACTGAAAGCATCTATCAAACCTGCCCGCCCACGAATACATTAGCTGTCATCGTCAATATTTCCAACGCTGGAGGCTCCCTAAAGGTGTACAAGACATCAGATAACCAGTGGGGAAATGTTTTCATTGATAAAGTCGGAACAGAAGATTGCGAGAACGGCGATAAACTAGTAATAGTGTCATGGGAAACTGAGTACTGGTATCGCTCCCTTGGTGCTACTGCAATAAAGTACGTCGTAAAGATAGCGTAAACTAATGTCGTGAGAAGTTATCCTACACGATTGCGTTTCGCAGTGAAATAACCACATAGCTCCTCTGTTAGAGTAACCGTTATGAAGGGTAGAGTCTGCTTGCTATGAGGTTCCATCAGCAACACTCTTCCTAAGACCTGGTGAGATGTGATAATTCCCTGGGCATCTTCTAATGTCAGCTCGAAAACTCGACTAGTCTGAGACCCAAATACATCCAACGGTATTGAAGGAAGCTCCGACTGCTCGCTGTAGGGCTGTTCCGATGAAACCGGAGCGTCTGGTTCAGTTGGGACAGGTCGATGAGATTGCGTGGATGGGACATCTACGGTGCTAGCGTTTGATGGCACTGTTCTGGTCAGATGCTGGACATATTTGCAGGGGAAACGATATTCTAGACCTTGTGTACGGCATTCCTCTGCGACTGTCTGGAGGGTCGAAGATTTCAGAGCTCTTTCATGCTTCTTGATTTCCAAAGGGAGGCGAAGTCTGGAAAGTTCTTTCATACCTGCGATAGCTGACTGTCCTATCCCGACAGAACTGGCTACCACTAGCTGAGATCCACAATGCTTGTCGACTTGTTGCAAGAAATGCAAGTAGCTCCCTCGCCTCTTGCCTGTCTTTCCGCTCGACGGTCCTGGTGATTGTGCAAGTATAGCAAACGCTTCTTCAACACGTTTCCGTTCGTGATCCTTAACGCCTCCCCGAAGATTGATTGCTTCCACGGCCGTCTGAATCTTGGTTATAGCCTCATCAATTGACAAAGATGGAAACTTTCGATAAGGTCGGCTGGACGACGCCATGGCTGGTTCTGTTGAATGAGGCAAAGTTCAAGGGGAAGGGAAAGAAGGAGGACAACATTGATGTTCCATCCCATCGATGCGAAGTAAACACTAAAGAAGGGTTGGATTTCTGTTGGGAAACAAGTGAAATTCCGTGGATTTGGCGACGTATTTCATTGGATTTAGGTTGGGAAACGAAACTGCCTCGGTTACAGAACGTGTCTTATTGGATCTCGCAAGAGGGAACCCTGAGCCTGGTCGGGCCACGTCAACCAAACGACCCTTGCGTCTGCACCTACGACCCAGACGGATGAACAACGCAAAAGCAAGCCACAAAGTGGTACTAATTGCTTTCTATGAAGAAGGACGAAGCACTAGGCTTACTCGGTTATGATTCGCCAAAAGGCGTGCCTCCGCCTGACGTGCGCCGGGCACACCCAGCTCCATTTCCTTTAGCTTTAGCCCAGTTTCCGATCCTCTGCACTCGTATTCACACCAATGCGAAGGCACCCGCTGTGTCTGGATCAACAATGTCCATCTATGAGGTGCACGTTTATCTTGTTTTCTCCAATTGCGTCTGTATGCAGATCAACCAGGTGCTTGCAGCCAGAAATAAGCATACAGAGAAGAGCAATATTATGGACCTTGAACAGCGCAGGGAGTATCATAGTGGTGCTGTTTTCTGGTCTCCAAGGAAGCTCCGCGAAAACCCCGCGCGCGAGCTCGTGAAACGAGACGGAGCCGAGCAGCTACAACTCTAAAAAGCTCGCGATAGAGACCTGAAAGCGGCTCATAAGTTATACCAAAAGCAACAAGCTGAGGCTGCAAAGGTGGCTCGACAACATGCCGCTAAGGTGAGGCGTGAGGCGAAGAAATCGCGGGCTGAGGAACTGACTGCAGCTCGGGAGCTCAAAAAGCAACAGCGCGACGCTGCAACCGCACAAAATCTCACGATACGCTCAATAGACCTAAGTGAAAAGCCTTACACAATGCTGCAAAAACTCCGACAAAGCGTCGTCGTGTTGTGGCTGCTAGAAGTCGGAACGACGCTGCACCTGCGCCGCCGTCTCCGCCGCGCAAAAGCACCCGAACACGGTCAATACGGCCACCTAACAAATACTCTGGATAGTTCGAAAGCTTCGCAAGCCTCTATATATCAGTACGCCAAGAAATCTCGCGATAATCGCTTTTGTGGGTGACTGTACAGCCTCATTTCTATATCGTCGACTTCATGTTGGGATGGCTCGAGTTGCGCACGGGCACAGTAAACCGAAGTGCCGCCGTTGCGCGAGGCCCGTCTGCGCGTTGTCGCGCGGTTGCCGCTACCTCCTCTAACCATCACCATTTACGTCGCAGGTCTTTCTGCGCGTATGTGTTTCTTCGCGTAGGTCTTTCTTCTTCACTCCTGGTCTTGTTTTATCCCTTCCGAATTACGCAGGATTGTGAGCGATCGTGTGCGCGACGACGCTTTGGCAATTCGTTGGCGGCTCATATGCCTCTTCGAGGATGTCTACGCAATCGCGGTCGAGAATCATAGAGTCTAAACCGATAGGTGAAGGACTAGATGGGTTTCGCAATACTTTCAATTCGATATGCGAAGACATCGGCGTCCCCAACTCTTCGCAAGCGCTTGATCAGGTGGGCTATGAAGGTAGTACAAGTTGAATATCTTTACTGCACTTCTAACGCATATGTAGAAACCCAAGACCTGCTGGTTACTCTTATATCTGCCTTGCAAGCCCTCCCTGCCGCTCGACTCCTACATTCCCGGAATGGGAGCAGAAACCTCTTCCATGATCTCTTGCGGCTTAATGCAGCGGTCAGCTCTAACGAATTCGACGCCGAACGGATACGACCTCTACTCGATGTAATTCTCAACAATCAGCCCGATGAGGTTGTTTGGGATAGAGTATACAATGCAGTCATCGAATCCACGCCCCCACCCCGCCCTACCTCGTCCTTCCAACAAACACCCCTTTCCATCAACACGGGCAGCTTCGCGAACTCGACCGAGCACCGCAAACACGTAGACGGTGTGCTGAAGGAGGAGCTAGGACACCTATATGTCGGCATACCGAGCTTCTTCGACGCGTTCTTCGGAGATGTGCCAGGTCTGAGACCCGCGGCACAGGCCGTGTTCGACAAGTGCCAGGAAGGAGATAGCCCCCTCTACCGGTTGGCGAGCGGCTGGCAAGGCTGGCCTGAAGGGGCGAAGGAAAAAGATGTTTTGAGCTGGTTCGCTCCGCTCCCAGACCGGCTGTTGGACCTCACAGAAGGGCATCAGCCGGAATTTAGAGTTCGGCGGCGACCACTGGCACAGCCGAATCAGCCTTTGCAAGGCTCCACTGCCGATCGCAAGCTGGACATTGGCTTTGTGGACGATCCGAACGCCGGCGTGAACTCGAAGTGTCGATGGTCACAGATCCTCATACCTGGAGAGCTCAAGAGCAATCCGTCAGCCGACAAAGCGTCTAAGGCATGGCTCGATCTCGGCAGATATGCGAGGGAGGTGCTCGCTGCTCAAGACAGCCGCCGTTTCGTTGTCGGCTTCACTCTCTGTGGACCCTTCATGCGGCTATGGATATTCGACCGACTTGGGGCTATCGCTTCCGAGCAGTTCGACATAAACGAAGATGGATTGCAGTTCGTGTCTGTAATGCTTGGCTTTCTCTGGATGAACGAGGAACAGCTGGGGTTCGACCCGACGATCATTACAGTTGGAGACAAGCGGTACATTGAGATTGAGCGGGAGAATAGGAAAGAGCGCCTCGTCATTGACAAGGTGATAAAGCGGGTACCTTGCGTCGCTGGTCGGGCAACGACCTGCTGGAAAGTCCACCAAGAAGAAGACCCTAGCACGCCGCTCGTTGTCAAGGATTCATGGCAGTATCCGGAGCGCGAAGAAGAGGGCGAACTTCTACGCGCGGCAACTGAGAAGGGGGTGATGAACGTTGCAAGGTACTTCCACCACGAGACGGTTCGTGTAGGTGGTCAAGACGATGACATCCGCGCAAACGTACGGAAAGGCCTAGACATAACGAAGGCAAAGAACTACACGCCAGAGAAAGCGATGCCGCCACCGAGCACGACCGGACGCCGGGCCTCGCGGAGAGACGGAAGCAGCAGCGTTACTGTGCGGAAACGATCCTCGAGCTGCACGGCAATGCCACTGCCACCTAGCAAGCGCACTTGCTCGAGCTCCCCAACAAAACCTGCAATTGTGAACCGGGTCCACCGCCGTGTCATCGTCCGCGACTACGGGAAGCCCATTTACAAAGCCAGTTCTAGGGTTAGCCTTCTGAGTACATTGGAAGACTGCATCGATGGATACGAGTCGCTACACACACAAGCCGGCATGCTACAATGCGATATCTCACCCAACAACCTTATGATCAACGAGGAAGACGATGATCCCTCCTGGCGCGCGTTTTTAATCGATCTTGATCTTGCAATCAAGGAGGAGCGCGAAACGTCTTCAGGAGCACGTGGAAAGACCGGCACGCGAGCGTTCATGGCGATTGGAGTGCTTTTAGACGACGAACAGCACTCTTTCATGCACGACCTTGAGTCATTCTTCTGGGTCCTTTTTTGGGTGTGTATTCACTACGATGGGCCTGGCAAAGATATTGGGTCAACTGAGTTTGAATGTTGGAATTATGAGAGCAGTGGAAAACTAGCGGAGCTCAAGAAAGGCCTAATTTCTGACGAGAGAGATTTTCTGAAGACTGTTGGAGCTAGATTTACGACTTACCACAGACCCCTCGCCCCTTACGTCAATAGATTACGGAGGAAGATATTTCCTGATGGTGGGAGATGGAGGGTTCCGAATCTAAAGCTGTACTCGGAGATGAAAGAGATACTCCAGGCAGCACAGGGTGACTTGAAGGAGTTAGAGGAATAAGGAGACTTATCATTCGGCATGCTTAAGCATTATGTAATTATACAAGCCCGTAACTAGACATAACTAACCAGGTACTCCAATTATAGCATTGTGATCTAATCTACCACCTTACCAATATCATGAGATTACGCTTGGGAGGTGACTTACGCTGGCGGTCGCGATAGGATACTTCTGGCACCCTAAATTGAACAGTGAACTACTCGATAGGCCTATTGGCGCGAAGTGCAAACTATTTGTCAAAACGACTTCTGGGTTTACATACGTATCCGCCGAACCGACTCTACGTACCCGCAGCACTCTGCTTTCTGCATCCCACCGTCCGCCGACCGTGCTACCCGCCTCATCCCAACGCCGTTGCTGGCCGTAGAAACACTTGAAGGACCAACCTCACATGGTGCTTCGCCGAAAAGCGAGGCAGCTCTGGATATCCGGCTGGCGGAAGCGACAGCGACGCGCATGAGCAGCTTCATGACCCAACGTACCAACTGCCGTCGCCGGTGGCAGAGCCTAACGGTGCTGAACTGTCACCAAGCAATGCGTCCACGCTGCTGGGAATGGTAATACCCCTATGCTCTCCAAAAAAAAAAACTACATACACTCACAATGGGCATGGCGCGACAAATGAGGCGCAAGACGAAGGATGGGTTTACGGTTCACCGTGAAATGCCATGCGCGTCGCGATGCGAGCTCACACTACGTAACCCTCACATCCTCAGTCACCGCGCCTCGTCCTACCCACTCTTTGCTCACGTCGAACGCCAAAACCTATACCTCGCGTCTCCCACCAGACCCAAACTACCAGCACCGACGAGCCCTGCCACACATCTAAAGATAGCGGCAACGCCTACTCTTGCGCCAATCGCCTTGCGAAGCGCAGCATTACTTCACGCCTGAGGTGCGCTTTTGACCGGTGGCAGACTTGTTCGACTATACCTATGGATGAAGGACGAAGCACCAGACGTACTCCATTATAATTCGCCAAAAGACATAACTCAGCCTGACGTGCGCCGGTTGATCCAGACGCGGTGGATTGCGTTGCATCAGTGTGGAGTCGATCATGTGCTCAAGCCGCCTTTTGCTTTGGCATAGCTGGGGCGCTACCACAAACGTATATGCAGCAAGCCGCAGTAGTGTCAGCGCTTACATGCTTTCACCCGCTGTTACCTCCTGCCGCCCAAAACTCCAGTGTGGTGGTGCGTCGTTCATGTTGTTGTGTGCCAGGCAACCACTCAAATCGCTGTCCGCTCTCCACCACTCTAGGCGGCAGTCTCAACAAAACGTATCTTCCACTGTCCACTACACACCAACATACATGGGGTATCTCTGTGATGTTTGGACAAGCCAGCCTAAGTGCACTGCTGCCTACGCTGACGCTCAGTAATTACTGCGCGAATTTTACGTGGAACTTTCTTATATAAGTAGCCTTGATTATTACCCCACCTAGTCCCTTTGCACTGTCTTTTTTCGTTGCACGTTGCGCATTCAACGAGTTCAGTCTAAATGTGGCTTCTCAACACGCAGACATTCAAACTTGAAGAATTCTACAATGACTTACCGAGCTACGCTATTCTATCCCATCGCTGGCAGAAAGATGAAGAGGTATCCTTTGGTGGGTTGGAAGAGCCACATCCGTATTCCAATCGTACTGGTTACAAGAAGATCAAAGACTTCTGCGCAGAGGCACATAGAAGGCGCCTGGCGTACGTCTGGGTCGATACTTGCTGCATCGACAAGAAGAGTAGCGCTGAGCTGAGCGAAGCCATTAACAGCATGTACACCTACTACAACCGAGCGAAAATATGTTACGTTTACCTTTACGATGTCGTTTCGATGAGGAACTTCAGCCAAAGCTCATGGTTCACCCGAGGTTGGACGCTCCAGGAACTCCTTGCACCCCCCAAGTTGCATTTCTTCAACCACTTATGGAAACCGATTGGCTCCAGAAGACGGCTAGCGCCGAAGGTTGGAAAGATAACAGGCATTCCGGTTTCAGCTTTACAGCATCTCGACCTTGCCGGATATTGTATTGCGGAAAAGTTTTCATGGTCAGCTAAAAGGCTAACAACGAGAGAAGAAGACCGTGCTTACTACCTTCTCGGGCTATTCCAGATCAACATGCCTCTTCTCTACGGCGAAGGTACAAGAGCGTTTCATAGGCTCCAAGAAGAAATCATGAAAGTGAGCACAGACATGAGCATTTTCATGTGGCAGGGTCCCGCAGTAAACACGTTCGGAATGCTCGCATCGGACCCGGCTTGCTTTTCAGATCTCCCAGATAGGGCGAAAAGCATGGCCAGAACTTGCAAAACACTCTTCTCTACGCTTGAAGGCTGGAGCCTCGACAACTCTGGAATCGGCATAACTGCGAGCATCTACCCTTACTTGCTTACGGGCGAGTTCGAATGCATCTATGGGCTACATCTACACGAGCCGTATTCGTTCTGCAACTTTCCTGATTTTGCCATATTTGTAAAACAATATGGTGATCGAATGGGAGTTCGCTGTTTCGCGCGCGTTACAATCGACGGGGCTGCTTGGACATCCTCGAGAGATAGGCCTGTAACACATCTGGCTTTGGGTAACAGAATCGAAAGAGTCAGAATACTTCGCCAATCAGTCGAGGATATCAATACTTCAGCTGATGAGTCGTGTGGCTTTGTCGTAAGCTTTGTCACGGATGCTGCAGTATCGTGCACAGCTTACCAACGTCCCGACGGCGATTCACACGTTAATCTACGATCATGGCGGGAGATCCAAAAGAAACGCGGCGGACCTCTCGATTGCTTATTCCAAGCAAACTGTAGCAATGCCACAGGTGTGCACGGGTACCTACTCCTCACGCTTTTAGACGAGGTCCAAATCATGATATGCTTAGGTCTGAACTATGCCTTTCAACCTTTGTGCATTATACTACCGTTCTGCAAACGTATCCTCGATAAGGGACTCACGTGCACGAGCGTGCTTCGGGAGTACGGCTGGATTTCCCGAGGCGAAGAAGACTTCTTCGAAATCTTTGATACAGAGATACACATGGCCTGCTTGCAGGGGGACCAGCAGGCACTGGAAAGCAGTACTGACATAGGTTTCTCGTTGGAAATCTCAGATACGTCATGTTATGCCGGTATGTTCAAGGCCGAAATCAAGTTCGATATCGGACAGTTTATTCAGCACTATGTACCTACTGCCGATATCTCCTATCACGTTCATAGCGATTACATACCACGCGCGACTTTCGATTCACTGCTGGACGCTGAACTCAAAATCGATGCAAGACGGCAAAACAGACATTTCTTCTGACTAGTTGTGGTCTTATGCCGCGGGGATACATACTCAGAGATGATTTCAAATGTAATCATTGGGTAAATAAGACATCATTCTTGTCTGAGAACTTGAAGACATAGTATAATGATTACCTTGATTACTGTAACGGTACAAAAAGGCCGACCTTAGTATACCGATCCAAATACAAGGTATTTATACCGTTACAATTATGATCCACGAAGTGCTGAGTTGTATGGCGCAGCAGGGCGACTAAGAATAGTCCCATCGTACCTAGGTTTGCAAGCTGCATACTAGCATAACGTTTGTAGCAATGTGACAGAAACTGTGGCAGATGTACTGTAGCGGACGTTGGATTGTTCATGGTGGCTAATTTCCGAAGAGGGGTCAAAAGCTGTCTATTCGAGCACCAAGCGCGATCGTCAGAGCCGAGACGCGATGCCCCAAGTTAATGGCAGAATACAAAATTTGCATGTGGATGCGCGTAAATCTGCGGAAGAAGGTAGAGCTTGCTACGATTGCGTGCCTGTTGGACATCACATCGTCGTTCACCGCCGATTAATTTGTCGGCACCGCGCCTATGGTAAACGGCAAAGCAGACACCTCGCGTCTTCCACCACCAACCTAGCAACTTCCCCACTGCCAGCAACTTCCCACACACATGCAAAGACAACGGCAGCTGTCCTGCTCAATCTTACCGCATCACCGACGGCCAGCCGCTACAGTGAGTGCCGCACGCCGTAAACCACGCTGCGGTTCTGATGATAGCCACAGTCGCAGGAAGAAGGACAAGCACAGTAACGAGGACAGGCAGAAGAAGAAGAAGAAGAAGAAGAAGAAGAAGAAGAAGAAGAGGAAACTAGCAGTAACGAGCAGCTAGAGGAGCATACCCCCCAACAAGAAGGAGACACCAGATCGCATACAACCGCTACCTTACGCCCATCCACGCCAAGTATTAACTCGTCTTCTTCGGTCATAAAGCTTCTCGATACCGGTATCTATTGCAACGTGCGGTCGCATGTACTGCCGATTAATGAGTTCGGGTATGTGTTTATGGCAGTACAATATGATGACTCCAATGCTCTTTCTAACTATGGTGAAACTCCTCTACATCTTATGCTGCGCACCGCCCTTTTTGGAACGAACTACCAAGATAATTGGAACAATTCGTACCTTAGGGCGGAATATCTATTAGAGTCCTTAGACTTTGACAAGGACGATGTTAATGCTGCCCTTGCGCAAGTCTCTTTTAATCGTAAAGGGGTGCTCGATGTACTACTTACAGATCCCAGGATCTCTCTTACAGTAACAGATCGCAAAGGCGAAAGTCTTCTTCGCTGCATCCGGACTTTGACGGCAACTACCAGTGTCCGCTAGAGACCATGATGAGGGTTATGTGGATGCGTATCCGGTCTCACTCTGGTTCTCACTTCTTCCAATGTGGGCGCCCGCAGCCATCACGACTGCTTCTAAGCCCTATCCCAGTGGTCGGCACGGCCGAAAACCGCAAGACTTTGTGGATCTCTCAACAGCTAAGCATGCAGCTGTTCAGGGCCACTCTCTTATCGTGTCACTCACTCTGCCCGGGCTCCACTACAAGGAATAGGTACACGACGATGTAACTCTCTACAAGTCCTGTTCTAGACGACACATGGAGCAGGTACAAAAGACAGGAGCCCCCCATATTCAGTACTGCATCGATTCTCGTCAACATGACACTCTTTGTATTAGTCAGCCTTGCGATCTGTTTCTCAGTCGGACCTATACTGAGCAGCGCGCTCACTTATCTCGATATTAGAAATCTTCTTAGAGCAGAAGCCAATGTTTCCGAGTGCGAATACCGATGGGAGAAGATTGCGGGAATCGTTGTTGGCATTGTCTCAATAGGCATGGGGATCACTGGCATCGCTGCAATCGCGACTGTAGCCCATTCGAGAGAAGACATGTACTACTGGCTTGACGGAGTCATCATGTGTAATCTCCAACTTCTCACCAGCAGTAACGTTAGACAGTCTGCCTGCCTTAATTGTTCGTCGTCTGCTAACAGGAATTTTAGCTCGTTCGATTGCTGCAGATCTTCTTTTCTCCTCGCTGGGCTATATGGGCGATACACCTAGTGGCGATCTCAACTATACTCGACATCGTTTCCGCAGTTACGTAGGTGAATTATGCCTGTATTTGAAGCTGTCTAATCGCAAGTAGAGGCAAAACGACATCTTCTGCTTACGAGTCGGCACTGCTTGCTCGCCTCGCCGCTGTATCGCTTCTATCTTCGGCAATCTCACACAAGCAACTAGAGGCCCACAAGAACTCAGGGTTTGAGCGGAGAGACGAAGATTATGTGCGGTTGTTTTATACGTTCGTCGCTACGAACGCGGCTGCAGCGTCTATCCAATTGTGTGGCGCCATTATCGTCTCGAGTCTTTCACTCGCTGGCAGAAGCACTTCTTCGCAACTACGGCAAGGCATATTTATGGTAAGTCTCTGTCTCCCTTTGTTACAATATCTAATTTGTGATAGGCCTGCACCGCTACACAGCTGCTCTGTCACCTTCCTTTCTATATTAATCGGATTTGGCGTCGACTCATTATCCCAATAAGTGATCAGATAAGAAGACTGCGCTATTTTTTTTTCTATAGACTGACAAATGGTACTTTTTGAATAGTGCAACAGCAGATATGGAGGAATGGAGCACATGAAGCACAGCGAAGCCCTCCTGCTGAGTGCATGAAGCCGGGGCACTCTAACATGTTCAAAACACGGATTGGAGCTTAGCTATAGGAGGATGCAGTTAACAAACCGTCTTAGATTTAAAAATAAAAGCCTTGCGCATACCTGAGCTTGATCACCACCACCACGTGAACGCATCCCGTCATGCACACAAAATACGACAACCTATCTATAACGACATGTATGCTGCCATGCTCTCGAGACTGTAAGCGTTGACAGGAACCTGGTAGTGTAGCAGCAACGAGACGCAGTTTGGGACAATGGCGCTGTGCTGTGCATGCGCGGCAGACGAGCGAGAGTCGATCCGCGGAGGTGACATCAAGGCCCGCGGCTAAGGGAAACCTTTTCCCCGGCACTATTGAGCATGAAAGCGGGTATATAAGCCTTGATAGGCTGATTATAGTTGATATCGTAATAGCCGCCCCGGTTTATGACAGACCCTGACAGTGACATCTTCTTTTCCGACTGCCTGCAGAATCTGGACGAAAGTGCCCGAAGCTTCAATATCGTCGATGTGAAGAGTCCCGCTCCTCTTGCTGGCATCCGCATATCCTCCACGTCTTCCTGCACCTTTTCATATCTTTGGAACGGTGCCCAATAATATGAAATGACATTGAATGCATCTCCTCTCCCTCAAAGTCTGACTATGACTCTAACTCTGGGTTGAGAGTGATCTCTATCACGGAGTTAGCCATCTGGAGGCCCAAAAGAAAACGGCTAACTTAGGCACGAACTGTATAGCTACACAGCTGGCACAGAAGCACGACAACCTCTTCGGAATATGTCGCGGTGTAGGAACACCGCATATGCAGGAAGAATTGAAGGATTGAACTGTTGGTCTATTGTATGTTGCTATGAACAATATATGTAGCCGAACAGCAGTAAGGTGTACTACATGGTACAGCAGTGGAGACATGAAACTGTAGTAGGTTGTACAAGAGAAAGACTCCAGGACCGTCACAGAATAGAATATCAATACAACAGGCTATAAGTTGACGGAATTTCAACAAGATGCATAAGTTCTCAACACATCTACTACTAGCTAAAGCGAGGTAGTCGCGGTTGGCCACCCTGAGGTGTGGCCTAAGAAACCAAATGCGACTGTAGGGATACTTGGAGTTATCTAAACAAAAGAAGATTGCAGTAGCCTTACAAGGCTTTCTTCCGCAATGCGTAGTAGCGCAGTTTTACTGCACCAGGCGACCGACTAGGGAAGCGTTTACATATCTCTTCCCACTCCATACCCTGTTTATCCTTTAATGAGAGCAAAAGCACTTCGTCTGACTTTAGCCACAGCTTGTGCGTTCGTTGGCTGTATTCCTTTGTAACCTCTTCTCCATTCTCGTCCTCTTCGTCCCAGTTGTCGTCTGGGTGGTCCGTGCCATGACTAGCAGCGTCATTATGGGAACTGCTCATCCACTCCGCATTCAAGCTTCCGCGATTGCAGAGGTCTATTGCTCTTTTATTACACCGGTATCCCAGCAGCACCCATGAATCCGGCGATAGCTGGGTCATGCGGATGACTTTGCCTTGTTCGCCGAGAACCTTATGACCGAGGGCTACTAGGTCGAGAGAACAATTCGAGTCATGATGACGTAATATTGCTGTCACGACCGAGGAGCCATCGGGAATAGCGGAGAGCGTTAGATCGGTTATTTGACAAGACATCCGAAGGCCGGATTCATAGTCGATGTTGGTTTCATCGTCAGCCGTCGTGCCGGGAGTATTTGATCTTTGGAAGCAAGTTTGAGGCCCTTTATCGGTATCGCATCGTTCCGATTTCGAATTCTTTTGTGGTTGGCTCATCCTTGATCCTTGCGGTGCTCTCGTAGGTACTGTATTGTAGTCCAATGGTCTAAGAGAATTGTTCGATGACTTGCGTTCCGTCTCGGGTGTCCAAGTCCTGCGCCTACGCCGTTGCAATCTTGATGGAGGGATGCTGCTTGCCTCGTTGTGGCTGTGCTCCTCTTCAAAGACCTCCCCAACTTGGCTACCGCTGTCTTGGCTGTTTGTCGCACGCCTATCGGATTCCTGACTAACCTCTTGTTCGAATTGCAGTCTTTCGGAAGGAGTGATAGATCTTCTTGCCTGTAGTAGCTCTTCGACTGCTCCCTGAACACAAGCGCCATCCCCATCTTCTACATTGCGGAGGTCGGTTGGAGGCAGGGTTCGGCTTGTGGTGCCATCTTCTTTGCGGTCAGCACCTAGAGGGCCAGGGATAGTACCGTCACTAGTACTAGGACGGGAAGCTTCGTCGCTAGGATCCAGCAGAGGCATTGGCTTAGGCGTATGTGTAGGTTCGATTATGGGGCTCTGTGGCTGTCGCTCAGCCGTCCTTCGCCGCTTCGCTGGATGGGGATTTTCAGGCTCTAGATCCGAGGTATTGTTCGGAACTGCTTCCAAGGTAGTTGTTGTCGCATCAATAACTGAAGATTGATGCGAACGTTTTCGCGTTGACGGTCCATTTATCACGCTAGCGATGCCGAAGAACGTTTCGTCCTCCGCCAGTGATCCCTCTTTGACAGTGTTAACATGGCTCTATGCACTAATCAGATAGTTCTACTTACTATCATAAGGGCTTTCAATATCCTCTACAGAGAAAGCGAACCCTATAGCTGCGTCGAGATCACCGCCCTGTTTGGCGTGATCGCCTCCATAGGCAGTAGTCGGATAGTAGCTTTCGTCCTGATAATCGGAGGTACCGTTGCCACGCTGCAATTTTGTAGCGCTGTGGTGTTCTTTAGGCTCGTCACTCTCCCCAATCGGATGAAAGTCTATCCGCCATCAGTGAAATCACCGCCACAGTCTACTCAAGTACTTACCTCGACTACTTCCATTAATGGACTCATTCAAGGCTAAATCCAATGTCGCGTGGTCTTTCTCTCCCTCGTCGCGCAGTTCACGGCGAAGTTGCTGGTGACCGTCGCCAGTTGCGAATTCAAAGGTGCTTGTTCTCTGGCCTGCTCCAAATAGATCGTACATCCCGGAGTCTATGTGCTCAACATCTTCAACACGGCCTGTCGTCTGGACCTGTAGTGTCTGCTGAGGGACGGCGGGAAGGTCGCCTTCGCTTTCTGGACACGAATCAGTCTGAAATGATTCGCTTGTATGATTGAGGAGCGGGCATTACCTTGGTAAAGCAATCCTAAAGATGGAGTCGCTACCTCTCCACGATCTCTGCAATGTGTATGCGCTGTCGTCTTAGCCTTGGGCTTCGATTGAGTACGCTTGAGTGACGTAGGTTCGTAATGTTTGAACTGGTATGAAGTGGCCTGAGGAACCGAAGTAAAGGTAGCCATTGTAAGATTTTGACAGGATCTGATGGAATCTGGCTGAGGAGAGAGTGCCGTGTTTGAGAGTTTAAATAGAAAGCCACTCACTGGGCTGACGACTTCTTCTTTAAGGGAGAAAACATCTAGGTAATGACGCTAAATTGATTGTGGTACGCCATCCTAGGTGTCTCCGACACGATCCTCGTCATTCGACGATATCTTATTCTTGACTCGACTGTTGCTGCAGAATCTTCTAAGGGTATGCATGGCCCCCTAAGCAGGTTCAGTCCTGGAAGAACCAATGAAACTAGAGAGAGTGGCTGTGATATTTATTTGACCGAAGGAGTGTGGGTGACGACGCCGGGAAACCAGAACCAAGACACGAGCATGAAGGCTATTCACCGGAAAACGCTCTATCTTCGGCCACAACAGTGGAGAAGGCACTGCTCATCCGCCACAGTTCACGAAGTCCAACGCCAACGCCGAGCTATCGACTGCAAGCGTATATGCAGACAGCCCCTGCTGGTCGCACTGCAGCGTCACAACCGAGACAAAAAGTGCTCGACCGCGTCATCGCCAACGGATCCAGCTCCAGAAGAGCGCGGTTAACTGAACTCATATTGGCCAGCGTGTTCTGGTGAAGGACCGAAGGTTGGAGGAGGTGATGCTGGGTGACCAGAGCTGAGACATGAGCGCCATTGACCGGAAAGTATGTCCTTCCGGCCAGAGCGGGATGTAGGCACGGTTCGGTTCATCTCTCGATTGCTATGCCAATGGCAACGCCGAGCCGCCAGCTGGCTGCCTCCTGACCTCTGTCCCTTATGTTGGACTGCAACCCTGCAATACTACAGGCACTACAGACCCGCTATGCGTGGCGAAGGATTGTAAAACCCCGAGCGCGAAACTAACGCCTTATGTGCGTGAGATATCGCGTCTAAGAGAAAGAGCCTGTTTAGGCATGAAGTGTCCTAACTAGGCAAATTGGAGGGCGTGTTCACTAGAAGGAGTAAGGTGCGGAGTGACCAGTGCTGAGACTACGGCATGAGACATTATGCAGTGAACAGTGCGTTGCAGAAACAACCATGCTCCGGTGAGTCCGAAGAAAAGCGAGGAGGAAATAGGCTGATTAGTTGATAATGTGAGGCGCTAGACTGTGCGACGGACGAGCATTCCTCTTTCGATCTCAGATGTGCTTTAGGTGAGGCCAGCGTACACGTTGGGACTAAAACCTAGACACAAGCAATGGGAGAGGTATCATGCTCGTGGACTCGTCCCTGTTGCATTGCGTTGTGTTGCCGGTAGAAGCCTGGAAATGTGTGAACTAGTAGACTTCAGTATGTGCAAGAATCGAATTGGCCAGTTCGTACTAGGATCAAATGAATTTGACAGGGACGACTTATGGAGAAGGATCCGGGCACTGTAGTAAAGTGGGCTGACTCTTGTATGCGGCCAGCTGAGAACTGCTATATGAAGAATAGTTAGGTAAGGTAGAGATGAAGTGACGGCTAGGCGCAGGCTAGGGGTTGCGGATCGAAGGGACGAGAGTAGAGAGTAATGGATAAAAGAGAGGATGGAAAATTACAGTGGATGGGAGCCTTTTATGACCGTGATTGAAGATTGATTCCCTGTTTAGACGTAGCGTGAAAACCGTACGCGAGGCCCGGATTGCCCAAACGGGGACCATCTACTTCCTGATGCAGGCTTGCCGTCTGATATATTACTTAGATAATAAGCCTAAGTTTACTAATCTTAATTTTAAATATACTATACTAGTTACTAGTAGTTATTTATAAAGTTAATTTCTAGTTTATATATATTTTTACTATCTAAGTATTCTAACTATTTTACTAGATATTTTCTTCTATTATTTATAACTTAAAATATAATATTTTTCTTAACTAAGAATTTATCTTCTTCTTTTATCTTATAGTAGAAGGTTTTTAATAATAGTATTTCTAGGTATACTAGTTCTAATAGCTTAATATAGAATTTTAGATAGATTCTAGTATTTAGTAGTATATTAAGTATATACGTAACTAGTCTATTTTATTTAAGAATTAAAAATAGTCTAACTTAAATATTATTAAGTCTTTTATTTAGTCTTTTTATATGTAAATTCTCTATAAGTAAGTATACTTTATCTCTTTTCTTTAGCTAAAATACTATTTTTATCTTTCTATTAATATCTAAAATACTCTAGTATTATACATTCTTAAGTACTATTCTTAGTAACTAATAGGTTTTCTTTAGCTTATTTACTATAGTAATAGTTACTTCTATTTTCTAACTAAGAAATATATATATAAAGAGACTTAGCTATCTTCTATAATTTATATAGAATAGAGTCTATCTTATAGACTCTTAAAGCTTATTATTAAAGGCTATCTATACTATAGATAGTCGTAAAATTTAGTTAGATTACTAGTAATTAATATATATTTATAGATATACCTTTATAGTTTAGTATATTCTTTCTATCTATTTATTAATCTATAGATAAAATACTATTAATAGCTTATATTTTATACTAATTATAGCTAATAGTATTATCTAAATATTTAAAGTAAAGAGCTTATCTTAGTTACTAATAATTAACTTTAGTATACTATAGTATCTAATAATTTCATTATTAATAATATAAGCTAGATATACTACTATAAAATTATTTCTAAATAGTATATACTCTACTTACTTAGTAAAATTATTAACTATAATAAGAATTACGTTATATCTAATATTTATTACTAGAACTCTTAAGATTAGTAAGCTAGTAATAAAGTCTATAGAGATATCTTTCTAATATTCTTTACTTAGCTTTAGAGCTTATATCTTACTAGAAGGTATATAAGTACTATATTTATTTCTCTAATAGTCTATATATTTTATAATAAATAAGCTAACCTTTTTCTTTTTTTATATAAACTTATAGTTTTATCTAATAATTTCTATTATTCTAGTAATACCTAGATAACTATATATAGAGTTATTATAGTATTACTATAAAATTATATTCTATAATTCTTCTAGTATATTATTTCTTAAATTAAGAAGTATAATAAGTATTCTAGCTAGTTCTAGAGATTTATCTTTATTAATTCTAAGTATTATAGTATAAATAATGTTTTTAGTTTCTATAATATCTAGTCTATAGCTAAGAGTATCTACTCTACTATTCCTCTTTCTTAGTATATATATAATTTTATACTTATATTATTCTAATATCTCTAAGTAACTTACTTATCTATAATAAAATACGTCTATAGTTATAAAGTTTACTAGATTTTTATAATCTATATATATTATAAGTTCTAAGTAGCTTTCTATATATACTCTCTAGTACTATAAATTTATAACAATAGCTAGAAGCTTTTTATTATAAATTCTATATTATACTTCTAGTCTTATAAATTTATAAAAGTAATAGCTAATATAAACTATTTAGTTTTATATAATTAATTTATACATCTATCTAGTATAAGATAGAAGGTATTAGTTTTAAAGTATAGTAGTTATTCTACTTAGAATATATAGAAGTATAGTAGTTATATACTTATATTACTAAGCTTCTAAAAGATTTTTTTTACTTTTTTACTCTACTTAAAGAGTATATTCTTTCTTATAAGTCTAGTTAAAGATATAGTAATCTTTAAAAAACTCTTAATAAACTATTTATTAAAGTTTAGAAATTCTAGAAATAACTAAATTTCTTTTACTCTTACTAGTTATAGCTATTTCTTAACTACTTTAATCTTATCTTAACTTATATATACTCTATCTATCTCTACTATATATTCTAGAAAGTTAACTTTAGTCTTATAGAATTTATACTTCTCTAGCTTAAGTTAGAGGTTAAACTAGTTAGAAGCTCTTAGTACTATCTTAATATATTTAATATAGTTCTCTTAAGTTTTAGAGTAGATAAGAATATTATCTAAATAAGCTATAATAAAGATATCTAGGTATACTCTTAATATATTATTAATAAGCTCTAAAAATATAGCTAGAGTATTTATAAGCCTAAATAGTATAACTATATATTTATAATATCTATATCTTATTTAGTTAACTATTTTTTACTTATTACTTTTCTTAATCCTAATAAAGTAGTATCTATCTTAAAGATTAAATACTATAAAAGCTTTTATAGAAGATAATTAATCTTAAAGTTCTATTATATTTAGTAGAGAGTTTTAATTCTTAATAATAATATTATTAAGCTTATAATAGTCTATATAGAGTCTTAGTTTTCTATCTTTCTTTAGAATAAACATTATTAGAAATTCTACTAGTAACTATAATAGCTTTATATAACCTTTTACTAGACTTATCTTAATATAATTATATAGTATACTTAATTCTTTTTCTAATAATCTATAAATTAGGCTAAAGGTTAGTTACTTTTCTTTTTATAAAATTATCTTATAGTTCTAAGGCTAATATTTTAGTAATACATAGTTATCTACTACTTCTTAAAATAAATATATAAATTCTCTATATTTATTAGAGTATTCTAGAGCTATATATTTCTCTAATTCTCTAGCTTTATAACTTAATAGTTTTCTATTAGTATTTACTAAGTTAGACTCTTTTTTCTTAAGGCTATTTTTATAGAGTAAATCTTACTATCTCTTAGTAATAATATATACTATAATTTTTTTTCTCTTATCTACTATTATATAATAATAAAATATAAGTAAGCTTATAGATATATCTAGTCTATAGTACTTCTATAAGAATATCTTTAACACCTAGTTAATTTATAGATAATATTTTTATAACTAAGAAACTTTTAATATAATATTATAAGTAGCTAGTTTAAAAATATCTAGATCTAACTTCTTATAATATTATTAAATAGTAAGTATTATTTATTTAATATTATATATAATTTAACTATTACTTAGTTTAAACTCTCTATTAGCTATATATAGTAAGTAAGCTTCTTATTATTATAATATCTTTAGTCTAGCTATCTATACTATATAACGTAAATAATTATCGACCTAGTTAACTTATTAACCTAGTTAGTTCTTGCTAAGACTACTACTATCCTCTTTCTTACGTTATACCTTAACAACAACACGCGATAACAACTAATTAAGAAGGTAGAATTAATATAGCTCTTCTTACTTATAAGAATAAAGAGTTTTCTAGCCTCTAATACGCTGCTAATACCTTTAGAGTTCTACGCTCTATACTTATTAACTAATATAGTAGAGTCTACTCTAAGCTAAATTTACGTAGCGCCCGCTATAAGCTTACTTAGATAGAAGAGTAGACGCTTATCTAATATATTCTTAACCTTAATTATTAAGGATACTTAGTTTAGCTGTGTGAGGTAGAAGATATAGCTAATAAACTCCTAGGTACCTATAGTAGGAAGCCTATTAGTAAGAAGTAGGCTAAGCGCTTTATAATATATTTAGATAAGCTTAAGATAGTATTTAATTATATAAAGAATAGGTAGAGAAAGCTATAGAAAGACCTAGAGGTAATTAGCGTATAGATTAAGCTAGTTAAAGAGACTAAAGCTAAGTATAGTATCTATAATAAGAATATCTATAACTTTAATAAGATAGGCTTCTAGATAGGCGTTATTAAGTCTATAAAGGTTATTATAGGTTTAAAAAGATATACCTAGCCTAATATTATCTAGCTAGGTAACTATAAGTAAGTAATAGTTATCTAGAGTATTTACGTAGTAGAGTATATAACTCTACCCTTTATTATCTATAAAGAACGCGTCTATATCTTAGTATAGTATAAAGAGGTAGATATACTATATAATTAGAAACTATTAGTCTCTAAAATTAGCTAGATAAATAACACGCTTAGTTTAGTATAGTTATAGTACTTTAACGCGTATATAAAGACGCGTTAGATAGAGAGGTATAGGCTACTTATTCTAGATAGCTATAAGAGCTATCTTAACTAGAATTTTAAGGACTACTATCTAGAATATAAGATTCTAATACTCTATATACTAGCCTATTTATTGTATATTCTCTAGCTACTTAATATAGTCTACTTCTTACTATTAAAGCGTAAGTACTCTAAACGTATCTAAGACTTAGTACGCTAGCGCGTCTACTATATTAATAAGAAAGCCTTCCTCTCTACCTTTAAGAACGCCTACTTCTTAGTATTTATAGAGAAGAATTATATAAAGGCCTTTAAGGTAATAAGAATAGTCTCTATTAATATATAGGTAGTATTAGATTATGTTAAAGTTAGTCTATATACCCTACTATAACCCTCTATACTAGAAGCGCTATAGTAGTTAAAAACACTAAGTAATATACTTAAATTAAAGTTATAATTAAAGCTTATTACTAATTCCTTCTCTTTATTACTAATAACTACTAGGAGAAGCTTTTCTTAGCTTTTAAAGAGTACTAAGCTAATACTATAATAAAACGCGCTCTTAGCTATATATAACTATAAGCTTAAAGAGTAATTAGTAGTTCTAACTAAGTAAAAAATATAAAAAAGAAAGTAGATCTAGATAGAGGGTACTCTTAAGTATAGAATAGTAGCTAACTAGGTAGCTACTAGCACGTCTATTATAGTAAATTCTTTAAAGAGAACTTAGAGTAGTAGTACTACTAAAACTATACTACTAACTTAACAACGTTATAGTATATATAGAGAGACTAGGTATAATACGTAAACCTATTAGAAAGACGTAGTAGAAACTTCTAAATTAGATAGTAGTATATATAATAGGAGTATAGATAGTGTTAATAGTAATAATAAAGATAGCGCGGAGTAGGTTAGTTATACTAAGTAAAACTAACTAAGTTAATAGGTTAACTAGGTCGATAATTATTTATATTACGCTAAAATATAGTTTACTTATAATTCTAAATTTACTAATACTATTATCTAATATTCTCTAAGTTATACTAGTAGCTTAAGAAGTTAGCTTAAAAAATTTACTATATTACTTTTCTTACTTAGCTACTCTAGACTATTTATAGGCTTAAAAAAGTCTAATTTCTAAATTTATAGAAATTCTAAACTATAGTATAAAAGTTATAATTTTTATTAAGATATATTTACTAATTATATTGTTAAATTTTTAAGTATATTCTTTATTATATTCTTTTTACTATATCTACTATATCTAAATAATATTCTCTAGATTATTATATCTAAAAAAGTATACTTTTTCTCTCTTATTCTAAAAATATTATAGATATAGATTACTTCTATAGTTAAACTATTACTACTTATAATACTTAACTCTACCTAGTTTTCTTAAAAACTTTAATAAGCCTTCTATACTTAAGTAGTAAGCCTTATAGTAGTTAAATATATATTCTATTTAGGTTATATTAGTATATATTAGGTTTCTAAGGTCTATCTAGTAGATATTATTATTATTCTTACTAATAACCTTAGCCTTTCTCTTATAGCTATACTAAAGAGTATCTTAGTCTTCTTACGCCTATTATATAGAGTTTAGACTCTCTATAACTATCTATATAGACTTCTTCTATAACTTAGTTATATTACTAACCTAGTCTAGTTTCTTTATTATTAGTAGGAACTCCTTATTACAAACCTTAAAGTGAGATAGGTAGAATATAAAGTAAAAGGATAATAGGATTTATTTTAGAGAGAGTATCTAAGAGGTTAGTATCTTTAAAACTAATAGATAATACTACTCTATTAGGA
Source organism: Drechslera avenae (assembly GCA_034640345.1). Lineage (NCBI taxonomy): Eukaryota > Fungi > Ascomycota > Dothideomycetes > Pleosporales > Pleosporaceae > Drechslera > Drechslera avenae. The sequence continues at coordinate 11,752 of JAXRVH010000069.1, read as the reverse complement.
TATATAATTCTATAGGCTTAGTAGAATACTACCTTAGAATAAGTTATATATATTCTATATAATACTATAATATTCTATAATATTCTATATATAGGATAGTATAGAATAATATAGAATAGTATAGAATATAGGATACTTACTAAGTATATAGTCTTAGGTAATAAGCTTCTATAGCTTATTATATTTAACTTTAATTAGTATCTTAATACTAGATATTAAATCTAAACTACTATATATTATATTAATCTTCTAATTATACTATATAACTCTTACTTATTAAAACTTACTTATTCTTTTAAGAACTAACTATAGGTTAACCTCTAGATAGACCTTTATACTTTAAATACTTTTAAAGATAAGTAATACTCTAATAAGTACCTCTACTAAAACTATAGTAAGCTATACTAAGATAGCTTACTCTAATCTCTATAATAGAGAATATAATAAGCTTAAAGACTAGATTCTCTAGTTTAATCTATTTTTTAAGTTTAAAGATAAATAAGTTAACTCTACTAATTATAGATATCTTATAGTAAGTTATCTATATAGATATACTATAACTTAGATTAAACTATACCTTAGAAAGTATATAAATACTTCTAACTTTAATAAAGATATTAATAAGATATTTAAAGATTATAAGACCTTTAAGAATTACTAATAAGAATAATTTAGAATTATTAATTAGGAATCTAGAGTAGACTACGTAATCTAATAACTTAGATAGACTAACTTAGCTACTAACTACGCTAGCGTCTTCTAAGAATACGCCTTAAGTATAAACTAGAATAATAAGGCGCTAATAGTTATATACTAATAAGGACTTAAGAATAGAGTTAAGAAAGAACTTATATATAGTAGTACTATACTTAATACGCTTATAGATTTAATCTAAAAGTTAGTTTATATTAATAATATACTCTATAAACTATAGTAGAAAATCTACCTAGTTAAGACTAACTAGTTAGTATAATATAAGAAGAGATATCTATAGAGTATATTAAGTAATCTAGTCTACTCTTTTTAAGAAACTACTATACTTCTATAACTATATATCTCTTAAGAATAGAGACTAATATATTTTTTTAATAATCTATTTTATTAAAATACTTCTACTATATAATATAAACTTTATTAAAATAACTATTATAAATGCTAACTACTAATATAATATTATATTTCTAAGACTTAATAGCTACTTATAGGTAGTAAATATTAACTATAATAACTATAATAATATCTACGCCTATACCTATAACGCTATAATATAATTATAATACTAATACTACTAAGTAATTATAATATAGTAAATTTAGTTATCTTAATACTATCTTCTATATATAGATTGGCGCTAGATCTAGATACCTTAGGCTAGTTGCTACCTAGCTGTTGCGATATAGTCGCCCTATCTAAAAATAATACTAAGTTACTCGCTAAGTTACCTGCCAAGCCTACTCTACACTGCGCGCGCAATTATAATTATAATTAGGATTACTATCGCTATTACTATTACTAAATTACTATATAAGTGCTAATATTACGATATTAGTATATTAAATAATTATAGGTAGTATAAGCTTAATTATAGCGCTGCTATATAAACAAACGTCTAATAGTAGAATACTTAAGTCTACCTACGTAATATAATATAACTAATCTTTCTTCTTCTTCTTCTTCTCCTCTACTACTAGCCTATAATACCTATAGTACTTATAATACTCTCGCTCGCTCTAGATACTTAATACGCGTTAGTCTAACTTATAACACTACTAAATAACTTACTAACTAGGATATAATTAATTATAATCTACTAAGTGTATTATAATAGCTTCTTACTACCTATACGTAGAATATTACGTATCGCTTCTAATTATTTTAGGGCTATAAGGAAGGCCTTCTCCTTTATAGATAGATTATAGTTAATCCCCTTACTAAGCTTCTTATTAACCTTCTTACTAGCCTTCTTATAGAGGGCGTCTACGTTCTTTTATAATAGGTAGGACTTATTATTCTTAGGTATATCTATACTAGTTAGAGCTTATTATAATATAGATATATACGTACTTACTCTTATCTCTAAGGTATACTCTCTATAGTCTTAACTACTATTAGTTTTTAACTTCTTTAATAGGCTAATTAGGCTAGACCTTAGCCTTCTTTCTAGCTTCTGTTAGCTTAGGAGTGTCGTTAATCCTAGCTTTAAGCTAGGCCTTAGTGCTTACGCTAAGACTAGTAGGCGAAGAGTTATCTATATCTATATCTATATCTATATCTAGTTTATTATCTAATTACTTAATAACGTGTAAGTTTAAAGAGTTTATATACTTAAAGAGATGCCTCTAGCATTTTATATACTAAGTATAGCCCTTTAGTACTATATAATCTTTAACTATATAACTATATAATATTAGCTATCTTTATCTAATTAGATTATCTATTACGTAACTATTTAAATCTTCTATCGCGCTCTAAATCTATCTAATTTCCCTTATATTATATACCTATAGATATCTTATTATTACTATAAGGCTCTTAATCTCCTCTATATATAGATATAGTGATATAGTCGCTCTATCTAAAAATAATACTAAGTTACCTACTAAGTTACTTACTAAGCCTACCCTACGCTGCGCGCGTAATTATAATTACAATTAGGATTACTATTACTATTACTATTACTAAATTACTATATGAGTACTAATATTACAATATTAGTATATTAAATAATTATAGGTAGTATAAGCTTAATTATAGCACTGCTGCGTAAACAAATATCTAATAGTGGGACGCTTAAGTCTACCTACGCGATATAACGTAACTAATTCTCCTCCTTTTTCTTCTTCTCCCCTACTACTAGCCTATAATACCTATAGCACTTATGATGCTCTCGCTTACTCTAGATACCTAACACACGTTAGTCTAACTTATAATACTGCTAAATAACTTACTATCTAGGATATAATTAATTATAATCTACTAAGTATGTTATAATATCTTCTTACTACCTATATATAGGATATTACGTATCGCTTCTAATTATTTTAGGGCTATAAGGAAGGCCTTCTCCTTTATAGATAGATTATAGTTAATCCTCTTACTAAGCTTCTTATTAACCTTCTTGCTAGCCTTCTTATAGAGGGCGTCTACGTCCTTTTATAATAGGTAGGACTTATTATCCTTAGGTATATCTACACTAGTTAGAGCTTATTATAATATAGATATATACGCACTTACTCTTATCTCTAAGGTATACCCTCTATAGTCTTAACTACTATTAGTTTTTAACTTCTTTAATAGGCTAATTAGGCTAGACCTTAGCCTTCTTTCTAGCTGCTATTAGCTTAGGAGTATTATTAATCCTAGCTTTAAGCTAGGCCTTAGTGCTTGCGCTAAGACTAGTAGGCGAAGAGTTATCTATATCTATATCTATATCTATATCTAGTTTATTATCTAATTGCTTAATAACGTGTAAGTTTAAAGAGTTTATATACTTAAAGAGATACCTCTAGTATTTTATATGCTAAGTATAGCTCTTTAGTACTACACAATCTTTAACTACACAACTATACAATATTAGCTATCTCTATCTAATTAGATTATCTATTACGTGACTATTTAAATCTTCTATCGCGCTCTAATCCTATCCAATTTCCCTTATATTATATACTTATAGATATCTTATCATCGCCGCAAGGCCCTCAATCTCCTCTATATAGATATAACCTAATATCTAATACTTAATACCTAATACTAATATTAATACTAATACTAATACTAATATTAATATTAATACTATTCTCTTCTTACTAGCTATTACTATTACTATAAGCTATTATTATTACTATTACTATTACTATTACTATTATTACTATTATTACTATCATAAACTAATACTATCTACTTATTACCTATTAGTATATTACTACCTACTTTAATACCTATCCCTACGCCTACCTCTACGCCTACCTACGCTAGTATAAACGTTTAAGTAACCTCTACTATAATAAGAAGGTAGCCTAGTATCTTATAATATCTATAGTCTATAATAAGGTTATCTAGAAACTACTTATAGTAGAGTTAAATAGAGTAATACTTCTTAAGCGCTCTACTTAAGGCTATTAACTTATCTAGCTAATTCTAGATAAATATTATTACGCTAGCTAATAAGTCTATCTATAGCTATAGATAGTAGGCTATAGTATATAGAGTAACTAGAAGAAGCTTTATATTCTATAGTTTAGTAGTATTATATCTATTACTTGAACTAAGAAGACACTCTTATATATATAAGAGATAGTAGTATAGAAAGATATAGCGTAGACTAAGGCGACGTAGTAGTATATTAAGATAGATAGCATAGTAACTAGAAAGGATACTATTATTAATAATCTAGATAAGTTTAGTACTATTATTATATATAGCCTTATCTAGTATAAGAGTATAGTTTACTATAGGTAAGTTAATAGCTAGGTATAGCAATATAATTAATATTCTATATTAAGTAAGAGAAGTAAGTTCTAAGAAGAAGATTATAATATATAATAGAATAAGTAGAAGTATTACTAGCTAGAAGCTTTATAGGCACGCGTTACTACTATAATAGTGCTTTTATTTTTACTCTATTACGCGTTACCCTATTATACTATAATAGAGTCCCTTTAAAGAGTAATTATATAGAGTTTTACCTTTAATATCTAACATAAGCTATATGCGAAACGCCTATATAAGCGAGACGCCTACGCTATCTAACCTTTACACTTTAAACCTTATATTACTTAATACTATAATAGTATAAGATAATATAAAATATATAGAATTAATCGCTAGCCTCTACTATATCTTTTTCGCATATCTATAAGTTGTGACTAGCCTCCCTATAGCGCTTACAGTGCCTTTTACGCTACTTACCTATACCTATTTAGGCCTTACCTTTACGCATTTCCTTCTTAACCTACGCTCTAACGTCTAATTAGGTTATTATATTCTCTACCTATTTCTTTAAAAGGTCTCTACCTACCTAAATCTACTTTCTTTTACGCAATTTCTATTTAGAAGCAGTCCTATTTAAAGCTTTAAGCTAGAGCACTTAGGCTGCTAGCAGCATCTATAAATATAGTATTATCTTAGTACCTTTTCTAAGCTATTTAACTATCTTAAGAATAGAAGTAGGTAAGAAGCCTTAATACCTTTAAATCTAATCGCGAATTAGTATTAATTAAGCCTCTACCTTAGTAGCGTTGCTTAGTATTTTAGGGTTCTATTAGGTAGTCCCTAGTTTAGGCAGTATTAGCGTACAAGGTTTAATTTTAAGCTTTAATAGCACTACTAATAGGTTATAAGATACTAAGCTAGTTGCTTAGAAGCTTAATTAGATATTTGCCTTTAAGAACGTAGGCTTAAAAATCTTTATAAAGGAAGCAATAAAGGCTTTCTTATTAATATAGCTAATATAGTTAGTTGCTAAGACTCTAATCTCTTTACTATACGCCTACTTTAAGAGAGTAAAACACCTAATATTAAGCGGCTATAAGATATACAACAAATATAAAGGTATATAGAGAGTTATTATCTTATTCTCCTTATAGAGATCCTAGAAGGTAAGCGACTTATAGCTCTTATAGCTATTAATAATAAGTAGCACGTAGCTACCTACTCTTCTTCTCTTTATCTACTTAATAAAGTACTTTAACTAGGCTATACTAATCTTATTTATAGTCTAGCTATTATTACTAACCCTAATACGCTATTAGGGCTTTAGATCTAGGTACTAAAAAGTATTATAGTTCTTTACTTTAAAGATTAGGTAGAGCGCTATTACCTAACCTATCGTATTAATACTAGCGATAAAAGTTACCTATTTATAGTCTCTCTACTAGACCCCTATTAGCTAAGTACGTCTCTCTAATATAGTAGCTACTTTGACTTAGTTTCTAAGGCCTATAGTAAAACTAGTCTTATTAAAGTTATATATATTATTATCTAGTATACTATACTTAGCCTTTATATTTAGTATAAGGTTAAACTATAGAGTTATAAGTCCTAGATCACTATATAGAACTCTTTAATAATTACGCTATTAAGTTAAATAGAATCTAAGCTTAGGCTTACGTTAGATAAAATTTGTAACCTAGTTTATACCAATCTACTCTCTACTACGTGCTATAAGTAGCTAGTTAGCTATATCTCCTACGTAAGCAAGCGTTAGCGTAAAGCCTTATACTTCTAGCCTCCTTATATATCTTACTATTACCTCTTCCTCTAGCTTCTTTAGATTTAATAAGTTAGAGTAGATATTACGTCACGATAGTTTTCTATCGCGTTAGTTATAAAGAATCCTCTATTTAACTTTAAATATTGTAGCAGCGCGTTAATTACTAAGTTTAGAGTTACGTTCTATCGCCTTAATAGCGAGGATTATTTATTTATTATATAAGAGTAGTTTAAGATTGTAGTATTAAGATATATAGTATAACAGGCGTATAGAGCTAGAAAGTTAGTAGAGCGAGCGTCTCGCTTATATAGGCGTTTTATATATAGCTTACATTATATATAATTAGTATTATAATTACTAGCTTTATAGCTTAATTATAACACTTTTATAGTATTACGTAATTATATATCTACTACTAGGCCTTATCTATAGCTTAACTATAGCGCTTCTATAGTATTACGTAATTTATTATAAAAATCTCTAGTATAGCTATAAGCTACTACTAAGATTATAGTTATACCTAGAATTATTATATTGCTACTTATAGAGTTCGCCTAAATAATAATAGCGTTCTAATAATAATAAGATATTTATAGATATAGAAAAATTTAATAAGAAGTTATAATAGAATAAGGTATTATAATAGAATAAGGTGTTATAATAAGATAAGGCGTTACAATAATATAAGGCGTTACGATAGTTCTAAATTTAAAAAAGTTCCTTTATTCTACACTTATAGCTGCCCTACCTATATATATTTACTAAGTAAATACTATATTTAACTAAGTATAAGGTGCTAGGATAGCGCCTTAACTACTTTCTTATATTACTATTACTATAATACTACATTATAAAAATCTACTACTAAGAATTTATATTACTTATAAAATAATAAGAAGGGATATTATATTAAATAGTTAGATTACTAGATAGTACCTAGAGGCGTAGTACTCTCTACTAAGATAAACTAGTATAACCCTAATATAATATAACTAGAAAAGATTAATAGAGGTAAGAGTTTTAGAAGAGAAGAATAGAAGAAGCTATATAATAGAGAGAATATTACCTATTATAGCTATAGTAAGATAGACTATATAGCTAGAGACTATAAAAGTAAGAATAAGGTAGTAAGATAACTAAATATCCTCTATAAGATAGTACCTAACTAGAAGAAAGAGGCTTAGAATATTATTAGTACGCCTAAGGTCTAGATTAATAGATATTATAAGAATACTATTATAGGACTAGAGAACCTTACTCTTATTAAGATAGACTTAGAGAAGAAAGAATCTACCTTAATACTTACTAATAAGTATAAGTTATATAATAATATACTCTAACTAATAGAGATTAACTAGACTAAATTTAGTAGAATAGCTATATTCTAAGAAGTAAACTAGCTACCTATACTATATATCTATAAAGAAGAGTTTATTATATTTATAGGCTAAATAAAATAGCTATTATAATATCTTAATAAGGTTAATATTAAGTATACTTATAAGAAATCTAATATTATAGCTATAATATAATGAGATGTCTATAAGCTAGTATAAAAAGTATAATAAGATAAGAAAAATATTCTATCTAAATTATAGAAGTTTCTACTAATAATAGAGAAACTAGACTAGATTAGTAATATAACTAAGTTATAGAAGAAACCTATATAGATAGTTATAAAGAATCTAAACTATATATAATAGGTATAAGAAGACTAGAATACTCTTTAGTAGAGGAGATTAAGGGCCTTACAGCAACGATAAGATATCTATAGGTATATAATATAAGAGAAATTAGATAGAATTAAAGCGCGATATAAGATTTAAATAGTTACGTAATAGATAATCTAATTAGATAGAGATAGCTAATATTATATAGTTATATAGTTAAAGGTTATATAGTACTAAAGAGCTATACTTAGCATATAAAATACTAGTAGAGGTATCTCTTTAAGTATAATCTATTATCTAACAACTAGATATAATAGACTCTAATATAGATAAGCTAGAAGTAAAACTACCTTGCCTTATTAGTATAGATATAGAGGCCTAGCTTATAGCTAGAATAAAGTAAAAGAGTCCTAAGCTAGTAGTAGCTAAAAGAAAAGCAAAGATCTAGCCTAAATAGCCTATTAAGAAAGTTAATAGATAGAAGTAGGTAAAACTAAAGAGAGTATATCTTAGTATATTTAAGCGTAAGAGTACGTAATAGTAATAGTAATAGTAATAGGTATTATATCTTATAAGCTAACTATTATAGATATAGAGCTCTTTCTATTATAAAAAGTAGTAGACGCTCTCTATAGAAAGATCTATAGAGAGACTAATAAGCACCTAATAAAAGAAGAAGAAGCCTTTCTAGCTAGCCTATAATAGTCTAAAGCGTTAAATCTACTCTTATGTATAGGTAAGAAGCTATAATATACTAAGTAGAATATAATTAATTATATCTTAGTTAGTAAGTTATTTAGTAGTATTATAAGTTAGACTAATATATATTAAGTATCTAGAGCGAGCGAGAGTATTATAAGTACTATAGATATTATAGGCTAGTAGTAGAAGAGAAGAAGAAAGAGAAGAATTAGTTACGTTATATTACGTAGGTAGACTTAAGCGTCCTACTATTATATATTTATTTACGTAGCAGCGCTATAATTTAGCTTATACTACCTATAATTATTTAATATACTAATATTATAATATTAGTACTTATATAGTAATTTAGTAATAGTAATAGTAATAGTAATCCTAATTATAATTACGCGCGTAGCGCGAGGTAGGCTTAGTAGCTAACTTAGTATTATTTTTAGATAGGGTGACTATATCGCAATAGCTAGATAGTAACTAGCCTAGAGTATCTAGATCTAGCGCTATACTCTCTAGTATAGCTATAAAAGAAATGCTAAAGTTATTTATAAAGATAATAATAATACCTACTAGATAGACCTAAGAAACGTAATATATACTAAAATAACCTAAATAGTATATATATTTAACTACTATAAGACTTACTACTTAAGTATAAAAGGCTTATTATAGTTTCTAAGAAAACTAGGTAGAGTTGACTATTATAAGTAATAATAGTTTAACTATAGAAGTAACCTATACCTATAATATTTTTAGAATAAGAGAGAGAGAGTATACTTCTCTAGATATAATAATCTATAGAAGATTATTTAGATATAGTAGATATAGTAAAAAGAATATAATAAAGAATATACTTAGAACTATAGATAATCTAACTAGTAAATATACTTTAATAAGAAATATAAGCTTTATACTATAGTTAAGAATTTCTATAGATTTAGAAATTAGGCTTTTTTAGGCCTATATATAGCCTTAAGTAGCTAAGTAAAAAAATTAATCTAGTAGATTTCTTTAGCTAACTTCTTAAGCTACTAGTATAGCTTAGATAATAATAGATAATAGTATTAGTAGAGTTAAAATTATAAGTAAACTATATTTTAGTATAATATAAATAATTATTAACCTAGTTAACCTATTAACCTAGTTAGTTCTTACTAAGACTACTACTATCCTCTTTCTTATATTATACCTTAATAATAATACGCGATAATAACTAATTAAGAAGATATAATTAATATAGCTCTTCTTACTTATAAAAATATAGAGTTTTCTAGCCTCTAACGCGCTATTAACGCCTTTAGAGTTTTACGCTCTACACTTATTAACTAATATAGTAGAGTCTACTCTAAGTTAGATTTATGTAACGCCTACTATAAGCTTACTTAGATAGAAGAGTAGACGCTTATTTAATATATTCTTAACCTTAATTATTAAGGATACTTAGTTTAGCTATATAAGGTAGAAGATATAGCTAATAAACTTCTAGGTACTTATAGTAAGAAGCCTATTAGTAAGAAGTAAGCTAAGCGCTTTATAACACGTTTAGATAAGCTTAAGATAGTATTTAATTATATAAAGGATAGGTAGAGAAAGCTATAGAAAGACCTAGAGGTAATTAGCGTATAGATTAAGCTAGTTAAAGAGACTAAAGCTAAGTATAGTATCTATAATAAGAATATCTATAACTTTAATAAGATAGGCTTCTAGATAGGCGTTATTAGGTCTAGAAAGGTTATTATAGGTTTAGAGAGACGTACCTAGCCTAATATTATCTAGCTAGGTAACTATAAGTAGGTAATAGTTATCTAGAGTATTTACGTAGTAGAGTATATAACCTTACTCTTTATTATCTATAAAGAACGCGTCTATATCTTAGCGTAGTATAAAGAGGTAGATATACTATATAATTAGAAACTATTAGTCTCTAAGAATAGCTAGATAAATAATATGCTTAGTTTTGTATAGTTAGAGTACTTTAACAAATATATAAAGATATGTTAGGTAGAGAGGTATAGGCTACTTATTCTAGATAGCTATAAGAGCTACCTTAACTAGAATTTTAAGGACTACTACTTAGAATATAAGATCTTAATACTCTATATACTAGCCTATTTATTATATATTCTCTAGCTACTTAATATAGTCTACTTCTTACTATTAAAGCGTAAGTACTCTAAACGCGTCTAAGACTTAGTATACTAGCGCGTTTACTATATTAATAAGAAAGCCTTTCTCTTTATCTTTAAAGACGCCTACTTCTTAGTATTTATAGAGGAGAATTATATAAAGGCCTTTAAGATAATAAGAATAGTCTCTATTAATATATAGATAGTATTAGATTATATTAAAGTTAGTCTATATACTCTACTATAAATCTCTATACTAGAAGCGCTATAGTAGTTAAAAATACTAAGTAATATACTTAAATTTATATTATAATTAAAGCTTATTACTAATTTCTTCTCTTAATTACTAATAACTACTAGAAGAGGCTTTTCTTAGCTTATAAAGAGTGCTAAGCTAATACTATAATAAAACGCGCTCTTAGCTATATATAACTATAAGCTTAAAGAGTAATTAGTAGTTCTAACTAAGTAAAAAATATAGAAAAGAAAGTAGATCTAGATAGAGAGTACTCTTAAGTATAGAATAGTAGCTAACTAAGTAGCTACTAGCGCGTCTATTATAGTAAATTCTTTAAAGAGAACTTAGAGTAGTAGTACTACTAAAACTATACTACTAACTTAACAACGTTATAGTATATATAGAGAGACTAGGTATAATACGCAAACCTATTAGAAAGATATAGCAGAAACTTCTAAATTAGATAGTAGTACACACGATAGGAGTATAGATAGTGTTAATAGTAATAATAAAGATAGCGCAGAGTAGATTAGTTATACTAAGTAAAACTAACTAGGTTAATAAGTTAACTAGGTTAATAATTATTTACGTTATATAGTATAGATAGCTAGACTAAAGGCACTATAGAAATAGGAAGCTTACCTACTATATATAGCTAATAAAGAGCCTATACTAAGTAATAGTTAAATTATATATAAGATTAAATAAGTAACACTTACTAACGTGTTTTACAAGCGAGCCGTCCTTACAAGCGAGCCGTCCACCCCACCAACTTTCGCATCTCTAAAGCTTACACGTACTATGCCTCAAC